>JAQFYZ010003970.1:0-12181 GCA_034695085.1 Cylindroiulus punctatus | reverse complement strand
CTATCTAGTGTAAATTTTCTATTTTGCCAAACGGGGTCCTGACCCCTGGAACCCCACCCTGGATCCGCCACTGAGAGCCCTTACCAACAACCCTTTCTTCTACATGTATCTGTCAGACTCTCATTAATCTGACCAATGGTGGCAGTGAAAATGTGTCCAAGCTCTTTAATCCCAGAATTCCAGAATGAACTGGAATTTCAATTGTGTGACTTGAAAGCCCAGATGTCCCAAATACACCTGGGTGTTGTGCCCATTTCCATTCATTTGGAAAAGGGGCATTTGACCATTTCTTTGCAGAAAATTGCCAGAAATCCGATTTTTTTTTTCACATTTTTTGACATGTACATGTAGATATTACATGTTAAGGCGTGTTTTGAACTTTTTAAAAAAGTTTGGAACTCGTTGCAAAATCAGTCCCGTGTTTCCATTGTACAACGAACCTGAATTTTAAGATTACCATCGAGATCCAAAAGTGCAATGGAAACGGGACTGCCAGGGTTTCCCCCCTGATCTGGAAAACCTGGAACATTCAGGGATTATTGATTTATTCTGTAGAAGTCAGGGAACTTTAACAAATTTCTTGTCACAGAAGTCAAGACACTCAAACTATCAATTGAAGCAAGCAATTTTGTGGAAGTGATCAATAATTACATTTTTAAATTTGAACAATCTAATCTAAATTTGAAGGTTTTTATTCAAATATTTGCTGCAGTGCTGGTTCCTTTTGACATTTGCGTTAACCTCATGTTTATAAACAATGAACAATTAATTTCATTGACAAATGTCATATTTTCGCATTTTTAATGGCCATGGACATTTCTTAAAAACCTGGAAAAACCAGGAAAATTGAAAATTGAATATCTGGTTCTGAATTTTGTTCTGATTGGTTGAATGCCGTCCAAAATGTGTCTAAACCCCTTGAAGTCCATTAAACATTGTCGTCTTCTTGGTTGATGGAAGGTTGTGACTGTGTGGTGACAGGGAGTGGGTCAATCAAATGCAGTCATAGTTTTTAAAAATAAGTTCAGGTAAAGAAACAAGTGGAAAGACAGTTTGAACAAATTCATTATTTATCAACTGGTTTCTCAAAAGAATATCCCATCGGCGTTTTGTATTTTTCTCTTATTCATCAAAGTTTATTTCATTTACAGAAACATTTATAATACACCCACAGTCACCACCTGGGGTGCCATGTGGTGTGGGGGAGGGGGTGGATGTACCCAAGTGCACAAATGTTACAGCAGAAATACAATGTGCAGTGACATATACAATAAAAAGAAATAGGAATACCTCGTCTAGTATACAAAAATGAAACCTGTGCTATCATAATTTATCAGCCAACATTTTAGCCAATTCGTGGATGTTAGCCCAGACCCAGTCCTTAGTTTGGAAGCATCTTCACACTGTTTTCATGTTAGTCTTCGAACTGTTCAACTCTTGTGATTCATGTTCTTCAGTATCAATAAACTCGAGTACCTTAATTTCTTTTAGTGTTTTTTTCTCAATCTTTGCTTCATTGTCATATTTTTTGTTTTTGCAGCCGGGGCTAAGTCAAGGAAGCTATAGTTCGTTACCTGTCAGTGTTCCTATAAATTCTTCGTATGGAGCGCAAGACACGTCCAACATGATGCAGGCATCACCACAGATGCCTCATGTCAGTGTCAGTCCAAGACCAAGTTCTTCAGGTATTGCATATTTTCCGAAACATTTTCTTAACTTAAGCATGTCTACTGCTGCGAATGAGCTGATGAGTCCTTGGAGTAAAATGTGGTTTTTCGAGCATATACATGTACCTACAGTTCGATTAAAAGAATTAAAAGAATTCTCAGTAACCATGGATTGACCATATACTGTGAAACAAATAAAAATTTGTGAACTATTTAGAACAGACCAACCAATAAAAATAAGCTCATCACAAAAAAACGTAGTGTATGAGATACCATGCTCACAATGCCCCACAACGGACATACAGTAGGTCAAACCAAACGAAGCCTAGGTACACGCCTAAAACAGGCTAAAAGAACACAAATTAATGGTGAAAACAAGTACAAATGCAATGATATTTAATCATAGTATTGATAACAATCATAAAATAGATTTCGACAACGTTAAGATCGTAAAACAAAAAGTGGGTTACCATTATAGAACATTTTATGAATCATTAAAAATTAAATGAAATCAAAATCCAAGAAACATGCAAAGAAATCCCTGCAGTTTACAGCAACTTCAATCAAAATTGATGACACCCTGTGCCCTAATGGTTACGAATACCACCACTAGGAGGCAGCCAAGTGGCATATGAAGACAGGACAGTTCAGAATTTTGTCACTACAGCCCTGAAGATGATTTCAGCTGCAATCGAAACTGTTGGCTTTTTTAACCCTTAATCAAACATTCACATTAGGTGAATGTATTTTAAGTTGGTGTATCGATATTTTAAACTACACATATACCTATAGACCCGTAAAAAAGTTTTTTAGTGAAAATTTTCCAGACAATTTAAAACTTTTTACGGATCTATAGGTGTGTGTTTGGTCAACCGCTTTTCACTCCAAGGACTCATCAGCTTATTTGCAAGAGTAGGCATGCCATATCTTGAAAAGTCCAGTCCATCAGCCAGACACGTTGATCAAAGAAGATGGGCCAAAGACATATGTTGCATCAGTACTACTAATCTATCCGCTATTTTTTTCCAGGAAGCATGCTGGACATGAACGGCACGAATGGGTACCCCCAGCAGCCATCCCCCTCCATGTCGGACAGCACCTCTCCAGGGATGGTCGCCAAATCCATGACGAAGCAGAGTTCGAGCGGCATCTCAGGGCCCCGGTCAAACCTTCGCGTGGTCATCCCGAACTCGCAGAGCAGCACCACACTCTCGGTAAGTTAGGAGGCAGTTGGCCGTGAGCCGTTAAGATCATGGACTGCACTGCGGGGACGCCAAAGCAAATATTCATTTCAATTCAATTCAATACACCTTTAAAAGCTCCTGAAAACTTAGATCGCTTTAAAAACTATGATCATGGGGGTCTCGCATAATTGAAAGATTTTTTGTCGAATCTAGAAATTCAGTACCATATATACATTATACCATATCCAGATAATAATATACACATACACCATATACAGGTATACAATCTGCATATACAAATAAAATACGTGAAACCTCTGGGTAGTATACCAAGTGTTCGAGCTGAAAAGTTTTCAAGGGTTTTACCATTTTATTGCTTCACGGCGCCTTATCGTTAACCGTTGAACCGGACAAGCGCCATGCTGAAATTTTACAAACCCACTGAAACATTTAGCATTTCCCAAGTTTACTTCTTTGGCAACCCCCTTCTGAATAAAACTATTGGCAGGTACCACAGTGCAGTCCTCCGATCATGCATATAACTAGTCGTTTTTCTTTTGTTCGCTATCTTTTGCACTTTGTTTTTGCTCTTTTCTCCTGCCGATCTTTTCTTCCTGGACCCACCCTACCTCCTTTTATTTGCTTCTCATTCCATGAGTAGACCTCAGTATATATATCTTGCTCGTAACTGATTAGTACCTCCGGTACGCCCCCCAGGGTGTGCGGTCAACCAACGTTTCCTTGACCACTCATGTGGCGTCTTTGGCGACGCCGAACATCTCCGGGATGAGCAGCTATCCGTCCTCGCTGAGCAGCACATTCGGGCCCAGTAAGTGTTCCAAACTAATTCCGTTCAAGGTCCCAGCAGTACGGTGCGGGACGCAACGAACTAGTTGACTTTGCACTGTCCTGTCCTACTCGGAATTTTACCAACACTTATCGTATGTTTCCATTAATTTTTCTCAGATGATTTCGGGCTAAATTCGGACTTGACTAGTCTATCGAGTTTCACTTCGCCCATCCTACATGGCGGCTGGACGCCGCAAGGGTCCCTGTCCGCTACGGGACAAGCAACAAGCCTTAATCATGCCAGGTACGGGGGCTCCTCGGCAGCGGCCTCCTCACGAGATCGATACAAGTAAGTGTATTTCTTCTTCCTGTCTAGTTTACCGAGCATGTATGTTAATCGCTGGTGGTGTTTGTTCCACCTGGTACCGGATTGCGGATACAATGTTGTGACTGTTTGCATGAAAGGCGATGCCATCAATCCTATATTGTGCGATCCCTTATGAAATAGTTTCTGCAGAAAATTGCGCGGAATTACTCATAGATGCATAGAATTTTTTTCTGTGCAACAGAAAATGTGCATAAAATGTAGGGCAACTTTTTTGCTGCGTGACTTTTTCACATGGGAAGTTTCGATGACTGAACATCTTTACACAAATAACACAAAATATATATAAAAATTAAAATGCAATGGAACACTTTGTGCACTACGTGCAGAGTTTGTACTGCGGTATATTCCCTTTTTTTGCTTTTTTTTTGCACTTAGAATAGTGATTTTCTCCGCATGTGCGTGAGATGGCAGTGATGGCCTGCGGTCCTCTGTGGCCCAATGAAAAAATACATTTTTAATTTATTATAAATACAAAAAAGCACAAAAAAGCTTACAAAGGATAAATTTTAACAGCTAGGACATGTGCCATTGTTGTAGGGATAATGTATACATGTGTGAAAGGGATTATGGAACAAGTTGCATTTTCCTGGTATTGTGAAACAAGCTTTCTAACCGGTTAATAATGCAGCTTCCGTACATTCCAATGTACCTTTCATACTTTTGCTGCCTCTTGTTTGCAGCATGCAAAAGCTTAACATTCTACACATTCTCTTACAACTGATTGACACCTGTTGAATCCTGTGTTGCACAGTATCAACTTGCACCACTATCCCTTTCACGTGCTGAAACAATTCCTCGCATCGGTAGCACCCGATGAAGATGTCCAGTTATCGGAACTTAGCGCAATACTGTAATTCATGTGCACTTGTTTGTTTTATGTAGCTCCGGTCCCCAGTATGAGTCACAGTTCACTCCATGCAATCCTTGATAATATGCATTGCATTATGAATTTCTAAAGCTACAATTTTTGGTAGTCTAAATCAATTTCTTAATACTTTGGATTTCTAAAACTTTTAAATTTTTGGATGAAAACCAATTCAAATATTCTCGCGCTGTCCATCGTCCAAAAAGTGCCCCCGCATGGCCTTGCCGGCATGGTTCTCCGTGGCCACCTAACCCGCTACTAACGAACCAGGCCGCTCTGCCGAGGGTTAATTCTTTGCCGTCTTGCTTCGTTGCTGTTTTATAGCTCGCCTCCACTTTTCCCTCTTGACAGTCCGAGCACGAGCACCTTGCCGCAGCTGTCGGTCAGCAGCAGTACGCCGCCGCCCTCCTCGTCGCCAGGGCCCGTCCGGATCAAGAGCGAGCCCATCTCGCCCCCGCGGGACGGCGCCTCTAGTCACCTGCAGCGGCCCTCCTCGGCCACCGGCCACCTGTCCTCCGGCCACATCACTCCTTCCTCCGGCTCGCCCGACGGCAGCCACAGCAGCGACTACGACGGCCCGGTCAGCAAGAGGTCGCGGGTGGTGAACGACGGCTGGGCGACATAGGGCCACCAGGACTCTGCCCTCACCCCACCTCGTGTAAAATAGAGCCAGTCGGGCCCGTGTGATGACACATAGCCATCGTATTCAGGGACTACTACACCGCAGCACGGCGCGTGTTGTTTCGTTTTTTTCTCTCTTTTTTGCCCATTTCATGTGTTATCTTCCTTTTTTCTCATCCTCGATCACCGTCGTCTGCAGGGCCAACCGCCGTCTATGCCCTCCCTGGATCGCGCGCCGACCGGAAGGGCCATTGTCCATCGCCCGCTGCGCGCCCGCGGAGCCTGCCCCGCGTCTCCACCGCCCAGGTCCTCCATGCTCCGGACAGACTTTTTGCTCACACAAACCGCGTTTTTCACACAGCCGGCTTCTCGAAGGCGGTGAGGCCTCCTCGTGCCATGGTCGGGGCGTTGGTTCAGCCCGCGCCGCCTCGTGCCTTGCAGTCCGTGGTCAAGGTCAAAAGACGGTGCACGTAACGCGGCAGGATGTGAATTAGTGCACAAACAAAGAAACATTGAATTCCTTCCAGTCAGTTTTATGACCAAGCCGTTAACCCATTGCCACCGTCTTACCCCGATGACCAAACCTTCTACTGGATAACGCTTGTAAGGCCATTGATGTAGTCTTTTCACCGTCATCAACCAAGGATTTTTCTGAAATTATTCTAGTTGCTGCTTTCTTCCAATTTTCTGTTTTTGATGCTGTGCCGAAATCAAAAATGCAGAAACTTTGCACAAATTCTTCTACCAAGTTATGAAATGCCACAGTAATTCTCATGTTCCGCTACCTGTAGAGCGTACAAAGTTATTATCCACGCAATTTATAAGCCTATCATAGCGGTTTTTGATACGGTGCTGGCATCCCATGACGATTTGGAGAAAAAAGCCTTTGAGGTACAAGACGAAGGATTGCAAGGCACGAAGGCTGGGAGAACCAAAAGTCCATCAAACGTCTGGCCAACTGGACATGCCGGAGCAGTAGGATTGAAGCGCCACAACTCGTGCCATTTTGTCTCGTTCCACCGGAGCCATCGTCCGAACCGTGGAAGGTTATTTTGCGTAGCCAACATGTGCATAACCGGTTCTTTAATGTCAGCGGGAAGGTTCTGCGCTGCCGTAGCAAGCAGGCCCTCCTGGAAACGTAGGACACGCTCTGCCCCCAAAGTGCTGCCAACTTTGCTCGCTGACGGGCAATCTGTTCGTTTTCCTGCGTTGGATTTGGTTGTACACCAACGGTTTTCCCATCCATATCGGACACTGGCCATACTTGAACGAAAGCAGCAAGGGACCGCCCCGAGGATGCCCCGCACTTCGTGGACGTTGGACTTTTGCCATACTAGCCATCCTCGTGGTGTGAAACCGCTGGCCATCTTGACCGCGGGCCAGGGCCACCGGTGGATTCCTTTGCAAACTCTGCGTCGCGGGCCGTAGATCCAAGTCGGTCGCCGGAACATGCTTCGAACAAGATCTGCGATGGTTTCGGAAAGCAAAAATTTGAAAAATTGCAGACCAAAACAAGAGGTGGGGTTCTGAAACTTAAACAGCCGAGTGGTTATTTCTGAAACACGTTATTTTAAGCACGGGAAAATTGACTACACGCCTAAGAGATGGATTTTGTTTGCGGAATGGCCCTTTCTCGTAGCTTCTTTCGGCGTTCAATCATTGTAAGTTTATAGAATCCCAACATTTATAACGGCTTCTCAAATCACAACATTTTTAGCTGCTTCTAAGATCCCAAGCATTATAAGAGCTCTAATCCCAATCATTATTAGATTCTCTGCTGCAGTCATTGCCAGGCTATTAGGCTATTGCCAATTATTAGAAACTTGAAATTTGTCTCAAGTTTGCCTAATACTGTCTAAGACAGGTTCTCGAATCTGAATCATGACCAATAATTCAAATCCAATAAGTATAACTGCCAGGAGTCCCAGACACGAATCCCAACCGTTACAAGCAGTTGGGATGTTATCCGGAAAAAAATGCTCACATCCCGACCATTATCATATTTTTATTAAATTTTAAATGTCACTTAGGACCCGGTCCACGGATAGCCAAACTGGAGTGGAGCAAGATCTTGTTGAAGCATCCGGCACCGGTCCCTCTTGATCTTCGGCGGCAGGTCTCGGGTGTCGCGCCAGTGGCCCATCGCTGCGCCGTTAACACGTATTACGTTTTTTGGGGCTGTTCATTTTCTCGTTTTTGAAGTCATCGATCTCTAACCCGTCAGTATCTTTCGTGTGTTGGGTAGTTCCATTACATCGCTTCCTCGGCTGGTTCGGCCCCGGTGCCCGCTGTGGCCGAGCCGGCTTTTCACCCCGCCCTCCCTCCCGAACTCTTTTTCTGTTGTGCATTTTATGGGTCATTTGTATTTTATTGCTATTCACTTAGTCGGTTTCATTTTATCTTGTGTGGTGCTTAGACATGCTAATATTCATAGTTTCTTAGACAGCGATTCTTAGTTTGGTCAGGCCAAGCGCTGCTTCCATTGACTGTGCTTCGCTCTTTTCGGCCGGGCCAAGGCGGGTCATGAGTCCACGAGCCCTTGATCAAAATCACTCGGAAAAATTTATACCCTTATGAAATTGTATAATCTTTATTTGCGTGCTAGAGAAGATGTTTTCCAAAAATGTCAGTTTATGTTTCTTCGAATCATCGGTTAAAATTTTGCAACCAACGATTTTATGGTCAATTTCTTGGAGAAAGACCAATATTTATTGCACTGTATACGAGATATTAACTTGTAAAACAACCACACATTACGAATTAGTAAAAATTCCACCAATGATGTTTGCCAGCATTCCTGAAATAACAATTTCTATGATTAGAAACCCATTAAAATTAAAATCATCTTGAAAGTGGATGGTGCCAAAAGATGTATCATTGCTGTTTTAAAAAACACTGGCTGTCTTAATGGTGGTTTTGGACCTGTAGGCAGGGTTAAATTCCTTCATTTGTCTACAAGTTTTACAAAAAAATTAGCTTTTTTTGACAACACGATTTTGTGTGACTAAAATCATGGTCTCATAATTTTGTACAAATTTTACACAATTCCAAAATTTGTCAGTGATGCAGATTGAAAATCATAAAAATTCGATGACATCATTCAAGCATTTTTTTTTTTTTTTTTTTTTTTCAAAATATAGAATTTTAATTAGGATAATCATGCCTCAATAGTTCGAGGGACACTGACTAAAACTAGCATTTTTGTTGAAAAATCTTTGCAGCCTGAAAATCAAAAACTTCCCTAGCGGACCCTGAGGTCTTGGCCCGACCCCCACGCCGCTTTACCCTTCCGGTCGCTTTATTGCCCTTCTACGCTTTAGTTTTTATCCGATTTTTGTTTGTGTTCTCGGGGCGAAAACTTGTCCCTAAGCTGAAATCAAACGAGTAGCGTGCGCTCGATGCTAATCAAAATAATCGAATGGGAAATCGTCCAATAACTTGCAGTAAGCCGCCATTTTGAGCAAATGCTATTCTGACGGCCATCTTGGATGTCTTCGCGATCATATTTAAAATTGTTTGCTGCAAGTTAATACTCATTATAACAACGCCAGTTTCACTTTAACATACATGTATAAGAGGGTGTTGTCTCATTTTTTTCGAAAAACAGCATCTCGTTTCCTAAAACACATCGAAAAGCGAAGTTTCCATTGGACGCGGTGTCCCAACATGGCGTCTCACTTTGCAAACTAACCTGTTGAAACACGCTTTTTTGACTTGCACATGCGAAACGTGTTACGTGCACACAAGAACCGTGCAAGCACGTGCATCGTAACATGTTTTTGTTCTATTTTCAACGATACAATCTTTCAGACCGGCCACGTAGCTGCTTACCGCAAGTTCTTAGGTGGTTGCGTATCCATGCACGGTTTGCGAACGCGTTTGGCGATGCATGAGAGGTCCAGTGTGTTAAGTTATTAAACCAAAATGTGGCTTAGGCACTGGCATAGTGTAAAGTGTATACATGAAATCCAAATTATTTTTGTCTTTGAAAATGACGGGTGACGGAAGTCGAGGGGGGCGCCATCCATTTTTGTTCGGCTTCGCCCCGCTGGAGATTCCGCAAAAAGAAACTTAAACATTTTGTCACTTTGACGTTCGATGGTTTTATAGGATGGTGTTTCTGAATTACTGCTGATTTGGGGCCTGTTGTCATGGTCAGTCAACCCACATGAGTTTTAAAATTAAAGCAACGATTGAAATTTTTACGCTACGGCGCTTTCGAATGTGATGTCGCTGTTACCCATGTTGATTTTTCAAATAGTGACGTCATAATGTGTGGGTTGCATGATTTTTGCTCAGCTGGTCTGGGGCACGCTGGCAGGTTTTCGCCGATGCAACTTTTCTTGGGAAAGTTCAGGGATGGATCAGTCTCTCACCGTGAAGTAAATTGGATTATTGTAACATATTTTCACGTGACCGCTGTTTTTGGCTCCTCGGTTTGTTTCAAGTTTTAAAATCGGTCGATGTTGTATTGAGGATGACAGGGTGAGGCTAGTGTTTATGTTGCCACAAATCATTGTAACTTTCAAAAACACGTGGGTTGTTTTGAGTATATGTTACAATAGAACGATTCATCCTTTGGTGCGCGATGCTGATTCGACCTAACTTGTCACTGCATCTCGGTAATGGGCCGAGGCTTCGCTAGATGCGAATTTTTCAAAATTTCTATGTAGAGATATTTTTTGTTGCTTATCTTTCTCCACCCCTTACCTTACCCCTTCATCTTTTCCTGCCTTGTTGTCACATCTGCGAGGAATGGAAGTGCATAAGAACGAACTACGCTGTAGATGGTGCCGGAATCGACCGTCCTAACATTTTTTCTAATATATATTCATATTCATCAGTTGGCCATACTAGCACACTTGCAAAAACTGCATCCGCCGTCATCAGGATATTGGAGCGGGTAGAGTTCCAAGATGGCGTCGCGCATTGCAGACAGCAGAACCAACACAAGCGCTTTTGAGGTTCCCTCAGTTCCCTTGAGTGCTTTTAAATGTCAAGATTTCAAATTTAAGGTCAAATCTAAAGTCTTTTTTGCTTCTAGAAGCCTTTCCTGAACTTTTTGTTCAACCATGTGGGCGCCATGTTGGAACTCCCCATTCTTCACTCCCAACATCAAGTATCGGCATTTCCAATAGTAATACCCATCCACTTGATGCACAAAACACAAGTTGATTAGCCTAGTTGAGAACCTCCCGGGCTGGTTTCATAAATCCGAGAACGTGCTTGTCGGATTCATGAAGCCAGGCACGGAGATCCTCAACTAGTTTTGTGCATAGTGTGGACGGCGTATTACGAATGTGATGCGAGTATAATTCATCCGCATTTGTGCTATTAAGGTGTCAAACAGTTTTACCTCTTTCCAATGAGTTTTTTAGAGAAGTTTTATAGAGTCTGTTATTACAGTTTCAATCAAATATTCATTTTTTTTTTAATTAATGGAAGTTTTTTCATGAAAATTAGAAGTAATGCGGATAGTTTTACGTCATGGCTTTATAAACCAAGAAAATTATGAATTATGTTGCAAATCCCTAACAACCTCCTTCTATGAAAGGATTGATACTATTTGACTTTCTATCATCCTGTTACTCTAGGTCTAAGCGACATCGACCGCATGCGTGCGACACGTGTTATCAATGCGTGCAAACCCGGCCTGAGACGACCGAACGCAGTTATATTTTGGTGCTGGGCTCAATTCAACTTGATCAAGCGTTTATGTCGAGATGCTTCCTTTCGAGTATGCTTTTACACGTCCTACACTTTCGGTTGCACGCGTGCGGCCGATGTTACTTACACCTAAGGTAAGGTAAGGTAAAAGCAGCGGTAAAAGTGAGTACGTCTTTGCTTTTAGAGCCACATTTTCCTTTATTGGAAGTATATTTAATTCATCTTTAAATTTTCCCATAAGCTTTTAGGACGTTCGGTTCGAAGTGCCCGCGGCAGCGTGGTAGTCCATGTTCTCAAAAGTCTTCTATTGCGTGATATTAAACCGAACAACCCTTGTTGACCAATCAGAGACTTTGCATCAAAGTTTTATATATAGCTCAGACGTGTTTGAGTGCCGTCATCACCGTACAATTACGTTAGTGACATTTATGAATTACATAGTGCTCTATTTTGGATATATTACGAAGCTGTAGCGAGGGAGGCGTGGACGCCACCCCCGCCCCCTTATCATCGTGCCCTTCCTAGCGAATATTCTATGTGATGTGTTGCGCAGTTTAGGAACTATTTTTCTTTCGTCACAGCTTCTATTACCAGGTTGTTACCATGTTGTTGTTGCCACTGCTGCTGTTGTTATTTATGTACGAAAAGCTTGTTCGAAAAGGGAGACACCCAGTTCGGGGGTTGTTTGAGCACCGTTTTACAGGTGGTGGCGGGTGGTCAAGCAGCCATATCTCAGTAAACTTACAACTCTGTCGCTCGCACTACCTGAGTTTCTATATTCATTGAAATAAAAGTGACTTTTAACTTCACTGGTTCGCGTATCATCTCTGCACCTTCATCCGTGTTTTGTTTCTCGCAGGTACAACACTGGAAATGACGTATTTGCAAGTATTTCTACCTGGCAAGAAATTAATTCAAAACTTAGCATTAAGGGGGATGCATAGTTCTATGCGTAGCAGACGAAATATCCCTATCTCCATGCTAACTATAGGCGCACTTT
>JAQFYZ010003969.1:0-12191 GCA_034695085.1 Cylindroiulus punctatus | reverse complement strand
CTACAGATAGGTCATACATAAGAGGCTTCCCTCTTTATTTGTGGCATTTGTCACATTATTTTCCATATTTTACAGAAGTTGTCACATTTGTCACACAGGTTTCAAATTGTCACATTTTGTCACATTTGTCACATCGGCCACATCCCTGCATTTTGCTTTTACAGCAAAAAATTTTCCTGACCACTTACCAATTTCCCTGACTTCCCTGACCCATGGCCACCCTGATAATGCCTAACACAGGGATAACAAGAATCAAGACGGTCGGACGAAAACCACAATCAGGATAGCCGACGAGGGATTGACCTGGGTCTCCCAAAATATTTCAGAAAAAAGGGTTATTTAAATATCGAGACCCATAATGCAGGCTGCCAGCGAGTAACTTTGTAAATAAAAGTTGTAAAGCCCAAAAAACTTAACGATATAGATCAGAAAAGCCCGTATGGAGTCTGACAGTCGGGTCCTAACAAAGAACATTTCGACAGAATTCTGCACTAATGCTCCAGAAAATATGCAGGAACTTATTCAGAAGAGGCTGAAACTCATCTCCTGTGTGAGAAATTCGATATTTTCTGGAGAAGGGAAATTTTTTCCAACAATAAACTGAGAATGTTGAGGGATGAAGGGCTACAGCCAACTAGGCCCCCCATTGCATACCCCAGTGGCTGCTGTCTGCTGATGACTGCTTAATTGGACACTTGAACATTCCATTGGGGAATGAAATAAGTTGTGGTCGAATGAATCCACATATAGTTTACATCAAGCTGATGAACGAGTAAGTTTGGCATTGGCTGCATGATGCAATGATTTCATCAAATCGAAATTTCTTTGGAAAACAAGACGTGCCTGTATCAAGCACATTTCGTAGATGTGGCGATAAATAACAGTAGATGTTGATGGTCACTTTTTATTTGAAATTTTAACGTGACATGCCTTAATTGACAATAAACAAATTTATCAGTTTTAAATATTTTGTGCTTTTCATTTACAGTCCCCCAATTCAATAGAAAAACCCAACATTCTGGTTATTTTGGACATCTTTCAAAAAAAAAAAAACTTACTGTTTTCATAATCCAAAATGAACACCACCTTGATTGCAAACACAGCATCATCATGCAAAGGCGTTAATCATCACCAAAGAGTAAAGTAGATTGACTTAATCGATTTGGCCTTTATTCGCATGCAAACGAAAGGGTAATTTTATAAAGCGTGGGCCATCATCTTCAAAACATTATACTGATTAGCATCACATGTTCCGGAAATCGAAACAAATTACATAGATCAGTGCTACGGCAATTTGGATTTACGTTGGCATTTGCCTTTCCCGCATTGTACAGACGTTTGGTTTAACATTTGAAAACCTCGTTAAACTAAAGCGTTAACTCATAGCGACTAACGTATAACTGGAAAAAACATTGCGAGGTGTTAAACAATATCGTGGAAAAACAGAAAAGTGATACGAACGGAGGTGGGTAAGTGATTTATCCAGGCGAGTGCAGCCTCCCCAGGGTGATTATTTTGCTTCGTTGTCACCCACACTGTGCAACTTTGGGTTAGTCGGATCGACGGCGTTTGGACTGCTCCTGAAAACAATAAAAAGCATGATAATTCATCACGTTCAAAACCACATAGTTCATATTGAACTGAATGCAGACGAGGCGACAAAACATTCGAAATATATTCGACTTATTTTCCACTAGAGCATTTTGGTTTATATGCATACGCGTTATGCTTTGAATTTTGCTCGCAACACGAGCATGTGTAACGTGTCCTTGTATTTCTGCTTGGGGGGGGGGGTCACTAGTGACAGGTGATTGACGACTCTTGATTTCGATTTATATTGTTGATTTTTTTTTATCACAAATGTCTGTTATCTTGGGGGGTTGCTCTACCAGGCCAACTGTTTGGCCAAACTTTCTTATGCTTTCTTATATGGTGCAAGAGCACCAACTGGCAATCTCCTATTAGCGGGCTAGAAGCCTGCAGACAGGTAGATTGGGGGGAGAGCTGGCCTTCTTAAAGCCAATTCTTTCTTACTTATGCCCAAGGCTCTAAACTTCCTAATAGCAGGCTATTCGCCTGCCAAAAGGTATGTCTGTAGCAAGGGACTTTGTCTTCTTCTTGGCTTTTCTGTTTAACTTCCTCACAACTGGTTTTGTACCAGCAGCAAGGCAAGTTTGAAACTGGGGACTTAGTTCTTTTTCTAATTGTTTTGCACTAACTAACTTATAGCTGGCTTTTCGGCCTGCAAAAACTAAATGCAAGTGCTAACTTTGGTGCTTTCACCAGACCTCCTTATAGCGGGCTTTTTAGGGCCTGCAGCAAGGCAAGTCAGTGGTGCAACTTTGCTTCTACTTCTCGGACTGTCTTTGGACTGAAAAACAGCCCCTTATATATGGCTGGGATAGGATCATGTGATCCCATCCAGCCACTAACAGATTCCTTATATTTTGAAATAAATGTTGTTTACCAGGCAGCCAACCGTTGATTGACCATCGTAACTGCCATTTTGTTATTTTCTTAATAATTGCTCACTGTTTACACTTAATGACCTAAGGGAAAATTTGTTAATTTGTTTTTAGCTGGTGGCTGTAACTTAAGTTATCCCACCGGCTACTTTTGTTTATGCCATTAAAAGGCACTTAAAGCTTAATGGCTGTGACCCTTGGGTCACAAAGCCCCATTGTAGGGCTTTCTCCAAAACATCCAAAAATATGCCGATTGAAATCCCGGAAAATTTCATATTTCCAGGGCTTATTAACTCAGAAATTAACTAGCACATTACAAATGGATAACTGGTGATGAGATACTGGCACGAATTAGCGAGTTGTGCATTGTCTCAGGTTATTTTTTTTAAAAACTGCCAAAATAATGTATTTTGACACATTACAACCAATCAGTATAAATTTTAGGGCAGAGATAGGGTGTGAATGTGCATCACGTGCTAGCTTATGCAAAGTAAAATTTGTTTTTAAAAATGATATTCCCTGACTTTCCAGATTTTCCCATGACATTTTTTGAATTTTGTCATGACCAAAGGCAACTAAACACTTTTCATTGTTACCCTTGCTATTCATATTCAGCTGATATTCACTTCTAGGAAACTAGTAAAAATGGCCTAAAATGATACATATTTATATCAAACTCTTTTAACTTGGCTTCACACATATTCAAGTCAGTCCGAGATAACGTTTTGCAGTTATTGGAAATAAATTCGAATTTAAGTTTAAAAACAATTCTGATCATTAAAGGTCGCCATTCGTGGTCACCCCAATGTTCGAACTATGAAAATGATGGACTGTCAAATGGATCAAACCAATGCGAGCAATGTTTTCAAGCTAACACTTAAACCGGAAACATATTTGACAAATTACCTTTTCCTGGCAAATCCGCAGCAGAAATTGGGGAAAAAAGAGAATGAGACTGGGCTGTGGCCAATTATTTGTGCAAACGCTGATTAACTTCAAGACAGTGTCAAATATATAACATGTTTTTAGAGCCTTAGTGAAATTTTTTTCTCCGGAGGGAAATTTACAGATTCAATAAGAATCTGGCATTTAAGGGTTTGACACCATATCGAATTTGTAAAAAAAAAAAAAAAAAAAAAAAATTGTACCCACTTTCAAATATACCAACTCTTTAACAAATCAATTCCAAAAATTTTGTAATAACCTTCGCTTATTATTAAAAAAGCGGAATTTTGCTAAAACTAAATCCAGCGATAGAACCACATGCAGTTATATAAAGTGTCTTCACTAGCACAAATAACGAAAACAGCAGCAATGAAAAATTATTTCCACAGATTTCCATTATATTTAATAACTATTTTTACCTTTTGGGACAGAATGATCAGCAAACGACGGAAAATACCCATTAGGTCGATGAAAAGATCCAAAGAGTGCCTAGAACCGAGAAACATCGATCAGCTTTATGTTGCGAAGTTAAAGAGTTTTGAGAAACAGTAAAACTGAAAATCGTGTGACACAGGTTCCAAGAGAATGAATGGGAAGGTTATTGATAAATACGCATCCTATGCGATTAAATTAAGCACCTAATGAAATCCTTGTCTCCACGGCGACGCTTCTCCACTATAAGTTGTGTGTCGTACACGACGCAACCACACATGACAAACAGCCCCAGATATAGATGTATCTATGGAAAAAAGAAATTATTTATAGCTTCCTTGGTTTTACTTTTGTGCGATTCCCATGTTCATACATTTTATTATAAATAAACGGAAGACTTGAAATTTAACATATATCAGTTCCTGTAAAACAAATCAGTTATTTAGGAAAATTGTTCACTTAGTTTTTACAAATATTATAGAATCGTAAATTTTGCAGATTGATTTGTAAAAATAGACGAATCTGGAAATTGTTCCAGATGCTCATGAATGTCCATCATATAGCTTTCTAATGGTTGCCCCCAACTTCCTGCCTATGTACCATTATTTACATGGAATACATTACCTGGAATAACATAGCCGACCTGAAGAGAACCGATGCAATCCCAAGCACGAGTGTGAGCGACAGCCCAGACATCAGTGTCCCTAGAATCGAAAATAACTTTTCAGTTTTACAGTACAGGATACCTATAAATGATCGCAGCGCTTCCAAGGACCGCAATCAGCTTTGCATCCCAGCTAACGTGTTAGTGCATAAAAATCTTAAAATTTGCATAGATAAACAAGTTTTTGATATTCGCTCCCAGTGTTTCTGCCTTCCTCACATTGCATCTCAGGTGCCGACTGTGAGTGTATTGAATTGAATTGCACAGAATTTAGTTCTTAACATACTGGGTGCAGCAATTTCTTGCATATTTTTACGCCTGTATTCACTTTTCAATTTCCCAGACTATTCCCTGACTTTTCAAGGTTTAAAAAAAATCCCTGATCATTAAAAATGCTGTAATATAGCATATGCCAATGTAAAAAATGCTATACTTATTATTCATTGTTTATAAACATGAGGCAAACACAAACTTGAATAAGGAACCAGCAATGGAGCACACATTTAAATAAAAAACTTCGAATTTTTCCAAATTAAACTTTCATTATTGCATGATCTCTTTAACAAAATTACTTGATTCAATTGATATAGCTTGAGTTTGTTCACTACTTTAGCAAAAGATTTGTGAAATTCCCTGACTTCTCAAAATAAATCAATATTCCCCGATTTTTCCAGGCCTTTCCAACTTTCCTGATTTATACAGTTTATCCAGTTCTGGGGGAAACCTGTTATCATACCGTGTACAGGAATTTCGTGTTAGTTTTATGCCCGTATTAATACAGATATAGTGAGTGATCGAGTTTGATGTAACCAAACAATTATCTCTCAAAGCTTAACTGTGAATTTTCCAGTGGTGAACTGTTTAAGCCTTCCGCTGCTAGAGGACAGGAGTCATAAAATAGCATCATTTACCTCGGCACCCTTTAGCTGCGAAATGCCGAAACGTTTCACTATTGAACAATTCCAACAAAACTTTGAAAGATGAATGACACCTTGTCTGATTACACCAACCCCAATACCTGCATCTCTCGGTAAGTGATCAAAAAGATTATCAAATTCTTCCCTGACTTCCGTCTCTTTAGCATTTTGCCAGTGTCAATTAAAATTGAGATTCGATCGTGTTGCGGTATGCAAAAAGGGGTTTCGGCAGTGCGGGTGGCAGTGATTTAAAATTTTAAATTAGAGGGCCTTGTTAGACTCGGCCCCCTAGTGGCATTACTTACAAATGAAACAATGGCAGTACCCCAGACCTTGCTTATTTTTGTGACCAGCACATCCTTGCCCATTCGAAGGATGTGCTGGTCCTCTAGTTTCGTAAATAATGAAGAGTGTGAAGAGTTTAGGTTTTCAAGGTTCCTATCAGAGTATCATTCCACGTATGATAACATGGAAACCTTAACTCCTTGCAGCAATTAAAGAATAGCTCGGAATGTCTGCAGATCGCGTTAGATAACCAATTTACGTTAACAGAACATTACCCCTTCTCTCAAACCAGTAAC
Organism: Cylindroiulus punctatus; assembly: GCA_034695085.1. Lineage (NCBI taxonomy): Eukaryota > Metazoa > Arthropoda > Diplopoda > Julida > Julidae > Cylindroiulus > Cylindroiulus punctatus. The sequence continues at coordinate 6,187 of JAQFYZ010003969.1, read as the reverse complement.
TAGTTTAGTCCAAAGGGCCCTCCAGTCTTTTACTCTACGCTCGACTTAGTATAAACAGCCATGCCAAATTGTATAACTCCGGAAGCTGTCCACGCAACAACACAAAGCATTAAAAATTTAAAAAAGGATTTTGGACACTTAAATTTATATACCCAGCTAATGAGGTCTTTATCAAGCCAGCGACAAACCAACAATGCATTTGAAAGCAACTTTTTTCTTTTGAATATGTTGATTTCATTTGTGAAAATTGCAGAAAACATTACAAAGCAATAATGCCTGATGAGCTCGGACAGCAGCTCACTCGCTGTCTCTAGTTAATGAGCAAAGTCTTAAGATCTCACCTGCAAGGAACAGGTAGTAGCGCTGAGTGCTATAGAGCGAGCTCAATGTGAAGGAAATGAAGACAATTCCAGAGCCCAGCAGTGCAGTGGGAACGATCGTTGGGTCGAGTTGTATAGCGTAGTTTAACAAGGGTCCGATTCCAACACCTAATAAACCAAAGATGCTTGAATTATCAGTGATGTCATGTTAAATGTGACCACCTTATTAGGAAGCTGTTCGCATCAAAGTACATTATCAGTGATTAATTTGAAGATTTAGAAAACCCAAATTATAAACATGTACTTTAAGACGAGAACAAAGTCGGAACCAACTTTTGAAATTGCCAATTCATGGCTCATGCTCACCGCTAACAAAGGCAAATGCGAAAAGCATGCCGAGGCGTGTTGTTGCATTTTTGCCGTTATCGGGGCTGGACATCAACGCGAACAACAGGCCAATGCTGAGAAGTGGCACGAGCAAGCTGTCCTATGAGCAAATTTAAAGATTTTCAGAAACGAATCAAAACTGACTGAATAGTTCAACGGTTGTGACTTTACCTGTAAGATTCCTGTTGTGACTTGCAGGTAGCCGCCGACCGCAGCCGCCAAGGTGATCATGGACAGGCAACTGTACACATTTTTCAGATGGTGCTGGACCGGAGGTTCCCTGAAAATAAAAGGTTCAAAATATGAGACCTCCTGTAGCTTTCCCTCTACGAAATTAACGTAACGTTGAAACATCAGAATGTAGGTTGTTTAGTCAAGGCATGATTCACGTGTCTAGAGCACGAGGGTGAAACTGTCTAACCTGACATAATATGGTCTTGAAAAACTAGACGAAACTTGACCACATCAGGGAACTACGTAGACTTTGGTCTCTTCAAAGGGTACGTTCATTGGGGTCACAGTTTTCAAGTGCAGAATCCGTACAAGTTTCTTTCTATATAGACTGGCATTATAGCTACCAGGTGATGAAAAAGTCTGGTTCCATGGGAATAAGTTGGATGGGGTTGGGGGAGTGGGGGCAACTCTGAGGTTTGCATATAATGGTCAGCCAGGTGTCGTCGTTTTCAATTTCGATGACATTGAACAGTTCCATTAAGGTCATGCGAAATTTATCTCCAATTTGAGTACGGTTCCTGTTGAATTTTGTGATATTTCTGGTTTTCAATGTGCATGTGCACACATGCTAATTTGCTGCTGCAGCATGCAGCTGTTCTAGTTAATCTTTTGTTTTCGTGGATCAGTTTTGTGCTCTTCAATTACATAAAGAACGTTTACGAACTTTGACTATTTCGCTCTGCCACACTGCCAAGCTTAAAATCTAACAGGTTATGGGGCCCATCACCCTTAGGCGTGTGAGTAACTAATTTTAAGATCAGAAATTTGAGATTTTCAGACCAAAAATTAGATTAGAATATTTGAAACGAAATTTGAGATTTTGGAATTCTAGAACTAGTTTGAATTGGATTCTTTTCCTGGGAAGTTGTGGAATTGTTCTAACTGGCTTTTTAAACATAGCAGCAATGAAAAAAGTTGTTTAAATTGAGAAACTAGAGGGAGCATCTAATTGGGTGTACTGGAAATTCCAAATTCAAATTTTGCTTGAGTCAAATGAAGTTCCGAGTGCTGTTTCTGGTGACCATCAAATTCCGGATCAGAGTTGGAATACTACGGATTATAAAGCGGCGTTGAAAGTGTACAAGAAAAAAGGACAGCAAAGCCCGGTTATGCATGACTACAAGTATGAAGCCGGACATTATGCAGTTGATAACTGGATGCAAGACTGCACGTGAAATGTGGCTGAAGTTGGAGGCGTTTTTCGAGCAAACTTCGGGGCAAAGTACAGACTTGCTGTACTCGAAGTTTTTCGGCTACGTAAAGGACCCAAAGGACAGCATCACGGTGCACGTGAGCAAGATACAACAGGCGTTCAACGAGCTTCAAGTCCAGATGGCAAAGGAGGGCTGTAAACATGCAGAGAGCTTGTTGCTGCACAGGATCATTGGAACTTTAGCGGTTGAATATTTCGAACTCAAGTATGCCTGGGAATCGACGCCAGGTGCAGTTCGGATGCTGGATAATCTCACAAACCGGTTACGTGGCTTGGAGCTGCGTTTACAGCAGAGAGATGGATCGACAGCCGAGTACGAGGTAGTCGCATTGGCAAGTTTCAAGGGAGGCAGAGGAGGTAAATCCAATGGAAAGAACAAGTTTACCAAGTCAAACGTGCAGTGTTTCGGCTGTGGTAAAAAGGGCCACTACAAGTGTGAGTGTCCTCGGAAGAAGACAAGAATGGACTCTGATGACGTTGGAGAAGCATCTGGAGCAGCGTTCGTCACTGGTGGTGAAAACCAGAGACCTTTTCTGGATAGCGGATAGCAGCGCGGCGGATCACATCACTAGGGTAAAGAACTTTTTTTTGATGTATGACAAGTTCCAGACAGTGCGATATGTGAATCGGCAACAGTGAAAGGCTGCGGGGTTATGGTAAAGGGACAATTACCATAGAGATGCAAGTGAATGGCAAGTGGCATCGGAACCACATGATGGATGTGTGGTATGTGCCAGAGATTGCAAGGAACTTATTCAGCATACCAGTTGTGACGGAAAAAGGTAGCAAGTTCGTTGCTGGGAGAGGCTGCTGCACAGTGGTGCGCAATGGCCAAGTGATGATTACAGGCAAGAAAATGTCCGACATTGTATTTGCTGAACATGCGGTGCCAAGAAAGCCGGCAGAGGTCTACGTGACTGGATCTGCGGAGTCATTGCAGTTATGGCATGAGCGGCTGGGGCATCACAGCAACCAACATGTTTAAAAGTTCCTGGATTTACAAGGGATCAGCGTCAACACTGGAAAAGAATTCTGCGAGGGGTGTGTTTTTGGAAAACAGCACCGCCTAAAGTTTGGTACACGTAGCCAGCGTGGATCAAAGCCTGGTGAACTGGTTTAAGCGGATGTGTGCAGGCCCATGCCAGAGAGTTCCTTGGGCGGCATGCGGTACTTTATGGACTTCAAGGACGATTTCACAAAGTTTAGGTATGTGTACTTTATGAACGAGAAGTCTGATGTCACGAAAACGTTTGAACAGTTCATGGCACAAGTCAAGTCGGCAGGACATGCAGTAAAGGAACTCCTGACGGATCATGGAAAGGAATTTGACAATCAAGAGACGAGAGCGATTTCTCAAGCAAGTGGAGTGCATCACAGGTTTGCGATGCCGTATACTCCAGAGCAAAATGATGCTGCGAAAAGAGATAATCGTATTTTTGTTGAGAGTGCCAGGTCCATGATACACGCAATGGGACTTCCGATTAAGTTGTGGGCTGAAGCCATGGCAACAGCTGCCTACGTAATCAACCGGACAGGTCCAACAAGCCCGACAGGTCCAACAATCACCGTTTGAACTGTGGTTTGGTTAGTCTGCGTACATTGACCATTTGCGAGTGTTGGGCACCGAATGTTACGTGCATGTGCCGAAGCAGAAGCGTCGCAAGTTGGACGAAAAGGGCTGCAAAGGACATTTAGTGGGGTATTGCCATAACAACGATGGTTACTGAGTCTGGATCCTAGAGACAGATAAAGTAGTGTTGAGCAGAGAAGTTGTGTTCACGGATGAAAAGGTGTTTTCAAGTTTTCTAGATGATTCGTTTAAGGACAAATGTCAGGACGAACAGAATCAGGTCGAAAACCAAGGTGAACGGGATGCAACACAGGCCGATCAACATCAATACAATTTGAGGGACAAAGATCAGCTCGAGAGACCAAAGAAGTACCACGGGTTTGCAATGCTGGTGGAAGGCGTTCCAAGTCACCAAAAGACACCAAAAGTTCTGGATTACGGCAATGGAGGAGGGAATGAAAGCATTGGCCGATAATCAAGTCTATTCTCTGGTGGACAAGCCTGAAAACAGAGAAGACCAAGTTGAGGACATTTTGACTAAACCGCTAGTCAAGGACCGTTTTTGCAAACTATGTGAGATGCTGGGTTTGAAAACCACCAGTGTAAATATCTAGAGGAAATGTTGAATTTTGTGATATTTCTCGTTTTCAATGTGCATGTGCACACATGCTAGTTTGCTGCTGCAGCAATCAGCTGTTCTAGTTGATCTTTCGTTTTCGTGGAATTCTGTCAGTTTTCATTCCGATTGTCTTCAGTTCTGGATGTATCAGTTTTGTGCTCTTCAATTACATAAAGAACGTTTACAAATTTGACTTCATTTCGCTCTGCCACACTGCCAACTTAAAATCTAACAGTTCCTCTAGAAATTCAATGCAAAAATATGACTTCCATATTATTATTATTATTAGCCGTTCAGTCGTCTCACAGACTTCCATATACAAATGTAATAAATGTTCTATACTAATTGTTCATTGTTCACTATAAACAAGAGGTGAACACAAATATTACTAAGAAACCAGCAATAGAGGACACAATTTAATAATAAAAAGAAACTTCAAATATTTGAAATTTACAATTTCATTATTGATCTCCTCCACAGAATTGCTTATTTTAATTGAAAGCTTGAGTTAATAAATATTAACATTTTCTCCAAGACATCAAAATCATTAAATTTTTCTTTGTCAGGTTACTTCCTACAATCAGCAGCAAAACAGGAATGGTTTCCAAATTCTAGTCAGTGAATCACATCTGGCTGGTGTTTGAGAGATTATAACAACGGTGAAAACGTGGAATTCCCTGAATGAAGCCACTAGGGACTTGCTGCGTCCAATTTATGCATCAAATTGTTGCATCCAATTAACTTCTGTGCCAAGAGATTTGAGACATTTCCCATTTTTAAACAACAAATCAATCTTCCCTGATTACACCAGGTCTTTCTAACTTCCCTGACTTTTCCAGGTCTGGGGGAACCCTTACATGTCATTAGCTGATTGTGGGGTAAAATATGGATAACATTGTCCTAGGAACACAGTTAAGTAGGTAGGCCTACCACTGTTTACATGACACCATGTGTTGCCCGGCTTAATTTTCTTCCAAACAGACATGGAAATGATTCTGGCAGTGTTTGTGCCTACTAATCCACCTGCTTGGTTACGTCGAAATGAACAATAATGTTGCAATAACTGTGTTGTTAATTAAGCCATCCTAGGTACAACTTAGCTGACACCGTACACTCTGGAAAATTCCATCCCAGAGCTTTTGATTTGAAAAGGCATATGACATTGAAACTGGGTATGAGATGCCCATCTAATTGTAAAGTAGTGTAAATATAAACTGTAAAGTAACAGTAAAAGACGCATTTTCGTGCCGCACAGGATGAATGGGCGTATGTGCATTTTGATCCGGAGAGCGTACAAGTGGTGTAACAGTTGTTAACTCCACCATAACCTTGAATAATAGCACGTCCAAATGCCATTTAGGGCGTACTGTTTAACTATATTATAGGTTTGCATGGAACAGTGAGCGCCCTAAATGGCACTTGTACCTCAGTGGCATACACGGGTGTCAGTTTTATTTCTAGGTACAGACCATGTACCTCACACAACATACAGAAGAGCTGTTAAAACACAACCAGGGGTCAATGAAGGAGGGTCCCAGAAAGTATTTCAACTGCTTAACTAGGTCTGCATTTTAACCTGCTATGATATGTGTAGGCCTATATGATACTTAGTGGCGGCTCTGGCTCAGCGGTACGGCTCTGGTGAAAACTGGGTAAGTTAAGCAACGCTGAGTGCAGTCAGTGGTTGGATGGGTGACCGTTCATTCTGCTGGCTGGCCACGGGTCAACTCGGCCTTCCATCCCTTCAGTGTCGCAAATGAGTAGCAGCTGTCTTTACAGTTGCGAAAGATACGGTGGGACTGAAGAAAGACATGCCGACCTACTTCGGTTTCATGGCAGCTTTG
>JAQFYZ010003968.1:0-12192 GCA_034695085.1 Cylindroiulus punctatus | reverse complement strand
TGCATTTGCACTCGATGAAGCGACTGTTTAATGAAAAACATGCATTGGCAAAATGTGCAAAAATGTTGCGATCGAGTGAAGTCGTCTAACACGTTGATACAGGGTGAACCAAAAAGCTGGAGGTATTTTTTCTTCCCATGTTATCGAAATACACATTGAAGCTGACGGTTGTTTTATTCTAAACCGTCGCTCAAATACCCCAGTTAGATTTTGAAATTTGTGAAGCTTACTCTAATTAGTCTGAAACATTTATCATTTACTGGCATCATGGACAAACCCCAGATAATAGTTGAAAAAATGCAGTTTTTTCTGATTGTTCAAATTTCTTTTGATAATTGAGTACATGTTAGGCTCCACATGCAACCTTTTCATTATTTTTTGACTAGACAAACATGCTTAGTAAACTGTTGAATCTTGAAAAAAGCCCTTTTGTTATCACAACATAATCGATTTGGAATGTGATGTTATAAATGCATTTTCACTATGTTGAAACTTAGTTTTTAAAAGGTATTACATGTACATTCTGGGCCACAACGGTTTCGAATGCATTTTTCTTAGTTTTAAATACTCTTAAAAGGATTGGCATTAAACCATAAATGTGTAACGCAGTGAAATTTCTTATTTGAATTAAAATTGCAGCGTTCGAAGACGTATATGTAATAGGGTGGTCGATTATAACTGAATAACTCGTACTGATTGATATGGCTGCCAAGGTGGATTACCAGGCATTCATTGCACATGCTCATTTCTGGTTCACCCGGTATACAAGATAGTGCAAATGTAAGATGAGTCAAATAGAAAAGAGAATCTCACGCGTTTAAATCCTTCACAATAGCGACGCAAATAATTATCAACTTGATGAAAGCCAAAGCATTAACAATGCGGACGCTTCGTGTTTTTTTTTCGTCTTCTGAGTTTCCATTATGTTGTAGGTATGTCAATTTTCCAAACCCTCGCTTTTACTTTGCCCCGTTTGAAGACGTGAAATTTATCGATCTTGCGAGGAGCCATGAAAGTAAGCCTCAGAGACATTGGGGAAATGTAGGGCGGCGCTATGGCATCCGAGCTTAAGGAATCCCTCTAATCCACTATCAATTTTCCCTGGTTTATGTAGTCAATGACATTTATTTTTAGGCCTAGTGGTATAAAAAGATGCCATTGCATCGCGCCGCATTCTGATATGTGTGCAAACTTCTCGCCGCATGCTTGGTTTCATTGCGACAGGGATTTGCAGACGGGAATTTTATCCAACTATATTTATTATTATATTGCCCTTTCAATTTGGCAGAGTTATGTATTTAATCTAGTATTTATTTACGGCTGTCGGCTAACGCCGCACCGTTTAGTTCATTTTGTCCCTAATAGACCGTATGGCGTTGTAATTTGTTGCAAGTAAGTGACTTAGCGAACATGACAGGCTGTCCGGCAAAATATGAACCGAGCCTTTTATTAAGATCGGTAAATATCAGGTTGTCCATTATAGCTGCTAAGTCCTGAGAAGGTTTTTTTTTGTTTTATTTTGATCACGAATATACATGTACGTATGAATCGTATATACATGTATGAAATGTAAATTCCGTAAAGATAGTGGATTACTGGTGCCAATTGACCCATTCAGATTAGTAGGATGTTTGCTTAAACTAATATACTGTAAATCTACATGAATATGCACAGTACATCGTGATGTATCACGGGTAAAAAAAAGGTAAATATGGACGTACTGTACATATACAATTGTACATATATATGACATATTCCATTTATGCCTGGTTGGACTAATACTTGGCCAGAAATAAGCTTAATGTATAGCAAGACATACAGTGTATATACATGTACATGTAGGTACTATGGATGGAGGTCTGGGTGTCGGATTATATTTTAGTTGTTGATCTCGCTAATTTGGCATATGAATTCTGCTTTAAAGCCAGTTTTTTTTCAGAAATATAATTCTCCCTTTATGCGCTCATTCTTGTCGTTCGAGATAATTTTTCCATACTAATTATGTTTTTCCCCGTGGAAAGGTAATAACATGTGTCATTTAGACGCATAACGTATGCATTTCTTCTTCGAAACCCTCAAATCTTGATATGAAAATATAATTTATGAAGACAGGAGATACGCTGGGTTTTGTTAAAGTCGTTCGGGCATTTTTATTCTTTCCCATGACAATCACGGAGAATTAATATATGGAAATTCGCGTAATTCTTTGTGCCTGAGCGAATTAGGCTAATTGCTATATTATTCACTAATTAATTGTTATGGATATATTTGACATAACAGCCAGTGCATGCGACGGTGCATTTGAAATCTGAGATGTTCTGCGTTATTTCTTCTATTTCAATTTTGCAATGTAGGTGTAAACGTTTGAACTCGTAGTTTCCATTGTTTGGTTTCATTCACTTTTCCGAAAAGGTCCTATGAGTTATAGGAATATTTAACCCCTTTTTGAAAGATGGTATTTGATTATTTCTCAAATCTCTTCCAAGAAAATGGGAATTTCTTTAAGCCCTCTTGTTAGCTAACATTTAACCCCACCTCGGTTAGTGCATGGGAATGCTTAATTAATTACTAATAAGGAACTTGACTTTATGCAAATACTGTCATTCGCAATAGTCCATTTTCATTTTCCTAAGATTGCATCTCCGGTTTGTGTTTCTTGTTGGGTGTTCCCTAGTGCCCAAGTTAATGTTGATATACATGTATCAGTGTTATAATTACGACTACAGTCTTAGCAGCGGTCTCTTGTACATGTACCGGTGCATTTGCTTTTGATTAAATCAATATTGGAAAGCAATGAAATGAGAAATTCCAAATTTAAACATAACTTCGTTGTCACACTCTAAGAATAATATCGTAAACTTCCATCGTTTCTTAGGAACGATAATTTTATTTTTGCATTATTCAATCCCGGTTAGCCCAAGGGACTCTTGAGCAACCCAATTATAACAGTAATTAAAGTAAACACGATTTTATTCATTTAAATCAACCAAGCTTTTGGTTGTAAATACGCTCGTAATTGTTGCAACTGCCTCCATGGTCTAGTTTGATGGCATAAGAATGTTTAATGCTCCGTGTTGTTTACTTCTAATATCTCAAATTGAGAATTGTAATTATAACATATATAATAGTATTTATGTCCAATGTTGTCATAGAAAATGATGTTTTTATTCTCCGTAAAGTTTATGAACATTAATTTCTGTTATGTGGCCAAGCCCAAAAATACACATTTGTAAATGAGATTGTTTGAAAACGAATGCCATAAGTTAAATATTTGGATCATACATTAAGTTTTCGTTAAACATCTTTCGTTATGAATGTTAATGCTATTGTGGTTAAACTTATTTTACTGAGTTTTTCATTAGTGCAAAAAAATGATTTGACACATAAAAATATATCACCAGCATTTAATTTTCGGATTACCTTGTTCCATGTATTGAATCAGCATATAATCAACTGACCATAATCATGTACCTGCAGATATGATGGCTTTGCAAGCAAATTTGCACGTCCCTCACCATTAGGCAATTTACTGTATGTTGAGGGGGAATTCGGTGTTTAGCGTTTTGAAACCTCATTTGCTAATGTGAAGTAATCTGAAGTAATGATCGGCCCGGGGATATGGCAAATAGCATTTATTAAATAATTTAAATGTGTATAGTGCATGCAACTTACATGTATAGTGAGTTTCAATTTAAGCATTTTAAATTCATGTAATTTTTAAGTTAGCAGCATTTACATGTATCTGTTTGTAGCTTGTAAAAACCGTCATATTTTCGTAATAGCGTGTAATAATTCAATAATTTTTTCAAAGATATGAATCCCGAAAACTAATTACTCTAATTCTACTTCACAATACCACATATTTTGAGACATTTGCTATAACGTGGGTGCTTTAATTTACCGCGTGAGAGCAGACATGCTCGTGTTCAAAACTGAAGTACGATCGTTCTAATTGATGGAAATTAATTTAAAAATTGTTTTTTGTTATTAAAGGATATAGTAACTTTCAGTAAAATATCAATGATCGTTACTTTGATCGTACTACGAATGTGAATTCACTTAATTACTTACATATGTAGAAGATGGCTACGTTATTTAAAATAGGATGCATTTATGTGCACGCTTACTCATCTACCAGACAATCAACATACAAGTATATGTTGATGTTGCGCATGAGAAACCCAATATTATCTTTGGATTTTGGCACTTTGAATCGATATAATCACTGTTGTATTTGCTGGAATTTTTGTTTCTCATGAACTCGCTCATGATTCGCTGCACGCTGCGGAAATTACATAGAGAATTAGTGGTCCTATAGCTGAATGTTGCCCAGACAAAACTTGGTAAACGAACTCCTTTAATTACACGTAGACGTCATCAGACGTAAAAATCAAGCTTTTCTTCGATATTGTTATAGGCACGCAACATGCTTGCGTGCTGTTATTCAGCGTTGGTTTTTTTTCGTTCAAGTTTAAATTGCTGAAGGTTTATCTTGTTTTTTCTCTGATACAAAATAAATCAACACCCAACTTAATTATAGACGATAACTCAGTTGTAATTATACTCTGCGTTTTTCTTCCATCCATTCGTGCAGTATTTGTCTTTATGCGCACATCAGGCTCGGTGCGAAATAAAAAGTGCACAAAGAGCTATTTCTCATTAGACTCGCATTCTTCGTCACTATCAAGTTGCGCATTGTGGAAACCGTGATTTAAATTCTTCCTTGCGTTTCTCCATCTACATAGCCTTTCCCGGGCTTGATTTGAGTAATTCGTTTCAGTTGCACCGAGAAACGCATATACTGACGCTTTAAAAATTGTATGAAAATGTATTCTCAAATTCCAATGGAACGGAAATAAGAACTTTTAATTAAAGAAGACACTGTGTTACGAAAAATCAATAAAATGTGGCAAATGATTGGTCTCAACTAATGAAAAATTTCCAAGAATACTTTCTGTGGAGCTGAGATGACTATGTAGAACTTTATTTCTACGTTATGCTCTCACGGATCATTTTTGGCCGGAAATTAAAAATCGGAGCTTGACAGCTTCTTCATATCTAACATCTACCTTACAGTATGTACCTGGACACCATTTCTAAAAAAAATGTTCCTCCGCCAAAAAAAATGCATGGAGATTGAAAATATGTTCAGAATCTTCATTTTGTGGCTATGGAGTCTCCATTGTTTTGTCAGGCTCAGGTTTTGTTAACATAACATTTTTATTTGAGCTTCAGCGCATTTTGTCAGGCTTCGTTTTATCAAAAATGATTGCAGGTTCTTTAATCCTATAGTAAAATGTAATTTAAAGTAGGTTGAGTTGAGTTACCTGGGGTGTAAGTTTTCCACTGGCTTCAGTGGATTGCCTTAGCAAGGAATACTTACGTATATTTTTCCTAATTTTTTCCTAAATAATTTGGAAAGCAGCCAGGAAAGTAATGCACATCAGACATTCTGTATCGTATGTTTTTACGAAGCCAAAGAACTTCGTTTTTTATGCATAAACGACCTCTAAATGCATAAAGTTCCGCGCAATAAACTAAAATTTAAAACTGGGACTGAGATGAACAAGTGCATCGAGCGAATAAGATGGAAATACACGAACCCAATATAAAGTAACGCACTAAATGAAAGTATACTGCACATGTATATGCTCATAAGCTGTAATCTGTATGCGGTCTTCTAATAAAGCTTCTCCCATTGCATCCAAAAATGGATTCCTTCGTATCTTGCGCTGTTGCATTGTTTCAGAATTAATACTATGGAAACAAGATCGATATTGCAATTTTGTGTACATCGGATTTCCGTAATCGTTTTTAGGTATAGCACGGTTCTTTCCAATATGGATTTAAATTTCAAGCTTTCCATGTTTCCAAGCACACGGTATGCTACAGTAGAAAGTTGCGAGCGTGCAAATATAGTATGAGCAAAATCAATATGTAATTTATCCATACATAACATAGTTAAAGATAATAGTGTGATTTACTCGCTGCGCAGCCCAAACAATCCTCCATAACTTTGTTATTTTGCACGGTTCCTCGTGAAAATTAACACGTGATTATCTCGAACGTTTCAAAAACAAGGCCTGCTAAAACAACTGGCAAACCCACTTCAATAGGGTAACTTATACAAGTTTGTAATTCGAATTTCTACACCGTATTTCATACTCGATTTTGACGACTGTCTTAATTGTTGGTGTTGATTATTTCTCACTGTGCGTTAAATCTAGCACTAGTCTAATCTAACCTATCCTCTATTGTACAAATCAACCTAAAAATGCAATTGCATTAGGTGCTGCCCCTGTATGGCGGGCAACCACTGCGAGCCTACTTAGATGAAGCCCATTTTCACATTGCGCCAATGTTGCCAAACTGGACGTACTGTAGCTTATCGTCATTTTAGCAAACTTTATCCATTAAGGATCGCGAGTGGCAGATTGGTATTTTGAAAAGAAGTTATCAACTGGCCAGTTAATGTTGAAAGAAAAAGCTTCAGATAAGCTCTTACACTCGCTCGAAATTAAGGCGCTCCGCAATTTTGCGAAGTCACGAGTGAATTGGATTTCGTCACTGGCACTCGCAACGTTTCTGCATGGGCGTTATTTCGAGATTATGGCGCGATTTAACGAGCCTTGTTCGTTCAAACATTTATTTTCGTGGTAGACGCTGGCCATTCGTGAGTTCGTCGGCCTTGCGTTAGTTTTGAAATGCGTTGGTTTGCAACACGAATGATGCATCGGCAATCAGTGGATGCAAACGTATGGCCTGTTACCCCGCTCTTAATCTATCATGGACGAGTTTCCAAGATGCTCGGGGGTTTCCATCGCACTCTTTGATTATCAGGCCCTGGCTAAGCGAAACTGATGGCCTCTAGTTGCTGCAACGTCCACGTCCATGGCACCAGATAATTCGATGGCTGCGTGGGAGTCATTGGTCGGCCATTGTTAGACGTGCAATTTCGTTCGGCCATTTATTGTTGTTCCTCGGCGAATTATCACGTTTTCTCTTTCCCCCAGTGGTGGCAAATTCCGCGGTTTGGTTGCCTGACAAACATCCCAGTCAAGTGTCGCAGTTCCTATCTGCCACTATATTATATGCCGTCTAATGCAACACTGCGAGTATTCATGACTGTGAGACAGTAGATAAACGACGTTCTGGGGTCAGGTTTCGGGCCCGCAATTTTGCGAATTACATACATGCCGAAAGAGAAGCCCGAAAATAAATATCATCCACAGCCACCGAAGGATATGAAGTGGCGAAACGGCGAATGTTTTACGCTGGAAATATCATCTTCCACACCCCTTTTGGCAGAATTCGAGCGTGATAAAATTTTAAAAAAACTTGGATTCGACAGAATCTTACTAATGTATCCCTCGGCGACGAGTGATGACGAGTTTAGCATCGCCACGCAGCCTCTGAAGCAGAATTTCGTGCTCGTGTTGACATTGGGAGTCGGGCGATATTTGTTTCTGATGTGGAATGTCAATATGGATGCGAAATGAATTTGCATTAATTTAGAATTTATTAATCGAGTCTGGGGTCTTGAGATAACATTAATTCAGCCCACGGGGTTGTCGGTGTCGTATTCTGTTTGAACTAATACAGGGTGAGCCAAGCATATCTATGGGTTCGTGGTAATTCATTGCTGATTGCGGGGTACTGAGTTGAGTTGAATTAAATTGATTCGATAGTTCGTTGCACAAATACTGTAAAGCAACTTTGTTCGGAATCGCGTATTAAAGATTTCGTCCACCAGAGCCCACTGTAGACTAATGTTTTGACTCGCCCTGTGAAATAAAAGATGACCCGCTTATTCGGTTATCAGATTTTTTCATAAAACTTCGGTTAGGGATTAGACGTTTGGGTATAACCAACTTAGTATTGGAGTTGGTGAAATGCTAACAATTACTGACCCTGTCTTATTGCTCGTGAATATTTCATTTGCATATATCACTTATTTGCTATCTGACTATATATTGACTTCCATAGCCAGGAAATTATTAGGTTCTCTAAAAATGTTATGACAGACGTAATTTTACCGATGTCAAAACAAGTTTCAAATTACTTTCCAAGTGTTTTCGGTTGCGATATCAGTTCTCTAAGTAAACGTGCGTTATTGGCTTGTTTTGTAAACATTTAACGACGACGACTTGTCGTGCATACATTAATTATAAGAACATCGATTTTTCCGAAGTGAGAATAAGTATAGTTCAGCATAATGAGCTTATTAGGGATCACTCGCTTACCATATGATCAGGAATTGTTTTTCCTCCTTCGTTGATGTGCACTCATCAAATTTACTGTATATACCTTGTCGATTTAGGGCAGAAATAATTAAGTGCATGGTCTTTTATTTTTAACTAGGAGACGTTCAAGAATTATCATAGTCTTATGGGTCAGAGTTTCAGCCAAATAATTACAGATCACGGTGTTGGTCAAATCTAGTTCCACAAAATGAAAAGCCTTTGATAATGCACTTTTTTTTGTTTAAAATTCATCATTTTCTAGCTTTTTCTCGCATTTTCATAACAAAATATCAATTCTAAATGCTTTTGGTTAACGTTTAATGTCATCACGAGGGTTTTATTTAAATTTGACGAGTGATGACATTGTGGGGGGTCTGAAAATCAAGATAACGTGATGACATCATAGTTGAATGTCCTAAAAAAATAATTGACGGTTTGATCCACCTACTCCTTAATTGCATTATAATGCATCATTACGGATAATTATTTAAATTTTATTATTACGTTGATTTAACATTCATGGTTTCCTGACGATTGAACCCCAAAACATAATTCTTAAACACTCATTCCTAACTGGCGTCGCATTTTGGCCATCGTTTTCTCAGTTTTTTTTTTGTATAAATAGACAAAAATGTTATTACAATTTTTTTTCGAATTACCTCGCATGCGAATGCAGTTGGCTCTCGCACTTCCTACAGTAAAGCCTATAAAATTGCGGTTTTCAAAATTCATAGATATGCTGGTTTTATATTGTGTGTGGATATTGCCACGAAAGAGAACAATTGTGCCATTCTTATACTGCATGCGTGTGCAATAATCTAGACACACACAGACTAAAACAATGCTATATGTTTAAGATCAGCCATTAAAAGGGCATTAAAGTTTTCTATGCCATATATCCACTAACCTTTATCGCTTCAAATTATACAAAGCGTATTCTTGAAGCACGCCACCGCCATAAAATTCGGTTCAACATTCTCGTTTCTGAATGGGTCTTTTTCAGCGAATTGTTGGATCAAAACTCCATAATTTTTAGCATATGAAGCAGCTAGGTTAACGAAAAATTTATCACGGTATAAGTCGGTAACCAACGGACGTATTGCGAGAGAATTCGCTCAGCTACCTACTGTAATAAGGCATTTGGGGTTGCGATGAAAAAATCGATAGTTGCACTAAACTTTGAAACAGCACCATCTTTTGGCCATCCATTGTGTTATTCGTGCTCATTGTATTTCATTTGGAAGAGAAATCTGTGCAGTAAAAAACTGCTTTTTTGCTCATTCGCCACTTTCTACTTAAGGCGTTCTGTTTAAAATTGGATGAGCTTTTTAATGTTTATGCAAGGAAATTGTCGAGCTCACTGCAGGCTACATCAAATGAAGCGCATTTCTTTCTCGGAGTATTAATTAATGC
Source organism: Cylindroiulus punctatus (assembly GCA_034695085.1). Lineage (NCBI taxonomy): Eukaryota > Metazoa > Arthropoda > Diplopoda > Julida > Julidae > Cylindroiulus > Cylindroiulus punctatus. Next base: position 2,536 of record JAQFYZ010003968.1, on the reverse strand, counting down.
AGTTCTGGGAAAAGTCATTGCAAATAAAAGTTGAAAAGAAAGAACCTTCGCATTCTTAGGATTTGTGAAATAGGAACGGTCGCCACCTGCTGGCCAATTTTGAGCTCTGTCAATGTTTATTAATACTTAAAGAATTTCAAACACTATAACTATAACAGCTGAGCACTGTCACGTCAACTGGAGGATTAGCATTAATTGTAAGATGCAACTCATGTTTCTAATTTTCTTATGTTATCAAAACTACACTAGCATACTGCAAATAAGTTCTATCAAATACACGACGAACAATGTAATGCTTGTTTTACCATAATAGGAGTTTATAAATCATCAGATTTTTTTTCAAAATAGATGACGTCTACTTTAATCCAATAGCAGTAATCAGAAATCACCAATGTGATGTTATCAAGGGGTGACTTTATGTATAATTCAAAATTCGCCTATACTTGAATGCGATTCTGTAAGGTCCCATCAAATCAACAAACAATTATAGGGGAAACCAATGGGACATAATTTAATTATAGGCTAAATTAAAAATCGTTCATTCCATTTTTAAGAACACAATGATGTGCAGTCGAAATTGCTCTGGCACGTCATTATGGTGGATTTTAATAGTGGTTGTACGTGCCATGGCTGTGTAATTACCCTCCATTTATGGTATACCTATATTCGCTTTCGAAATTCCTTGCAACGCCTCCGGAAGCCTTCAACAGCATTTCTCTGATCAAGAAAAATAAGTGAAAGTCTATGGAGTGGCTGATATCCTGGTGCGCCAGGAAATAGTCCCTCCTTTATTGCCTGAGAGATATCACAGTGACTACATGACGTGATATCATTCTGAGCAATCCTCGCTTTAAAGTACTGCGCATTTCGTGTAGTGAAAGGATTTCATTTTTATACTGACATAAAATTAATGCGAAGCTTGCAAAAAAATTCGGATACCACATTACGAGAATATACAGCGTGATTCCTCCCACTATAAAATTTTTCAAAAAGCACAAATATGGGAAAATCGGTAATGGCTGTGTGGTTAAGTTATGAACGAGGTGTCCAAGGGTGTCACCTGACTTGACCTAGCACCGTTCCATCAACGTCATTCGATATGTAAATGTATCTCGTAACCACATACATGCTTTACACACTTAAAATGTATTAATACCCTGCATACCTCGTTGACGACTTGTTACCATGACAATGTTACCTTTGCCAAATTATTTTGTGCTTTCACCAACTTCTGGGTTCTGGAGGGGATAAAACGAATCTGATCCATGCTGTATACACGTACATATTGTGTGAAAGTCTCAACAAAAAAAATATCTACAGCTCGAATTTGGCAGACTTTATAGAGAATGTGGAAAAACCAGATTCAATGCAATATTCAGGGTGTCAATGCAATTTTTTAGCTTTACTGAAACAGTTGCTCGTTGCCTGACCCTTCGATTAAGCATCATTGAGAACTGTACCACGATTGTAGCAGCAACAAATACAACAAATAATGTTTACGTTTACATACGATGCCAAGTTATTGGCACAACTTAATACGTTTACAACCACAACAAATGTTGCTGTGGGAATTTGCGTCTTTGGTAGTTTAGACTGTTGTGTATACTCTATAGCTGCAGTGCCACAGCAATTGATAGATATTGACACTGACGTTGTTCCCTCTTAAAATAATAACAAGAGGCAACCAATTAGATATAAAAAAGGTATATCGGCAGAACGATTTGATCGCGGAGTCTTATACAGACGCCCATAAAAACCTACGTTCGCGAAGATTAGAACAAGGCACTCTCAGGGAATATTAAGGCAGTGTATGGCTTGTATTATTGTGCAAAAAATATTGATAGCCTAGATTCGTGTACGCCGGTATCTACTGAAGCAAAAAATGGGATATCGAATTTATCGAAGTGTTGAACGGTTTGGCTTCCGCCGCTAAAAATCATAATTTTCGTCACTTGTCTATTAACCGCTTTACTTTCTAGGCCAATTCTGCTCTCGATGAAATTAAGATGCCTAATTCTGGCCTTTTTGCGAGGCCCCCAATCCATCATCTTGCCATTCCTTTGGTAAAAAAAATCCCGATTTTTCTTCTTGTGAGCTTGCTATTGAGTTTTTCATCCCTCTAATGTAGAAATTTCGCATTCTGACAGGTGTTCATTTTATAATGTGTGCGGCGCACGTCCAAGTGCGGCAATTAAGCCATAAACTCTTTTGAAGATGGAGAAATGTGTGATTAATCGTACATAGGCCTTTGCTGAGTACAAAGCGATTGCTCGTATAATTCATATATATCTGTTGCTTCACTGAAACTTCATTGAAACCATTATGGGTCCATTTTTTGGTGATAGTTTAGTCGAACCTGCTTATATTCTAGCGTACACTACATGTACATTTAAGCATATCTTTAAGTGGATACGGAAACCGAAATAACAAATAATACAAATACAAGGTTTTACGAGATTACGTTAGGAAATTTATTTCACATACATGTACAGTATTTGTATGTATAAGATGGTTCAGAATTAGAACCCAGGTCCTG
>JAQFYZ010003967.1:0-12192 GCA_034695085.1 Cylindroiulus punctatus | reverse complement strand
TCCAGGTGCAGGGTCAAGGTTAATCCCCTTGACCCCATTCCTCCGGGCGGGCATAAGGCGCCTCAACGCCAACAACTGTATCTAAAATATAACTAAGAATTTGGAGAACATGGGAATTACATGTAGATTCCTGTACGTTTAAAATATCTATTGCAAGATAATTTAGCAAATATCTATTGCAAGATAATTTAGCAAATATCTATTGCGAGATAATCTGGGTATGAAAGAAGAGACGTTTACAAGAAGTTAGTTGGACCAGCACCTACATGTAACTCATCCATGTATCTAAGTATTGATGTCTCTGGTAATCCTATAATGTACTTAGTGAGAGTGTAAATGTCATTAGTTTTACATGTACACTGCACATTGAATTAGTCCATTTTGCTAGAAGGTCGTATGACGTAAAATAATTGTTGGAATAAACCCAAAATGGGCATTTATCGACGTAGTCATACAACTGCATGATTACCAAACATACGAATTTTGACATTTTCGACGAGTTATTGCTATAACATTACTAGATCACAAGATACATTTTTGATGTCCTTAATGAAATTGCTTAAGGTCACGTCGGGGGACAGGGCAGGATACCTCGCTCATGACTTGCTACACTTCCATTGTTATTTCTGTCATACATGTATTTTCACTTAATTTTAGGGGTGGGGGCACATTTCCAAATCGCCCTTGAACCTGAAGACGTCTAGCAGTATAATATGCTCAGTCATCAATGTAATGAAGAATTTCCTGGATACTCTCACGTGTTGTATTAAATGTCAAACCTTACGTCACATTACTATATTGCCTAAATCCAATTGTTTTCATTAGTAATTTGAGCTGACTTTTAAATTGATAGGAACAGCTACAGCGTGCCAGGTGCTAGTTACAGTGTATGTGCAGTATTACATACAGTATTAACGCTAGCTCATTAAATATCAGCTTTACAGGCAATATATCACTACTAATTTGCCATTCCAAATGTAATTTAACGTCCGTAACACTTTACTAAAATTATGTTACCAACGGGTACTGTACATGGAAAACTAATTTGCTAGTTGCAAATACATTCAATTTACGTGTATCCGTCATTATCAAGCACAAATTATTTTAACGAAAAATAACACTATTTGTGGGCACCATTGATTTCTTAAAATTGTCAATTAATTTCTATTTTACATGTATTTACTGATCACTGTAAGAAGTATTGGGCCTTTGCCGCAATCATCATTCTGACCTTAAGTTGGCGGCCAAGGTTGGCCAAGGTTGCAGTCATATAGTTTCAAACGCCTTGTGATCATCCAGTAAAAATGTTAATCATTTAACAAGAACGCAACATGAATCCAACAGTTCGTAATTGACTTGTTCATCTGCATAATTAAATTTTCCATCAGTTAACCACACAGATAATAACGATCATTAAATGTAACGGCGTTTAATTGGCACTAGACTTTCCTGAAACCTTGACCAGGGTTGATTGAACAGCTGTCTCTATTATCGGTTGATTTAATAACGTATTTTTGAGGCACGAGTCAGGTGGGTCACGTGGTTTGGCGTCAGGCATAATACTTTGTCTCCAGTTTCGATGTCAAAGTAGAGGATGTGCAAGGTCTCAGACCCATGTGGATGATGAAGGAACCAGACATCCCACGACAATCAGTGATTTTTAAAACAGTGAAAAGATGGACAACAACAGTTCAGCAGACAGTGATTCAATACTGGTACTGCGTCCTGAGTCGGTTTTACTTTACGGAGTGGCCGAATCGATATCGGCCTTATTTTTGCTGTTCTCCATTTTGGTCCACCTGTTCGTTCCAAATTTGAACTGTCGCGCCTACTCCTTGATGTGTCACACAGTTAGCCTGCTGATCATGTTTCTGACCTATCCGCTGAGAAAGTTCATCGAGTATGACATCATTGGCAATGTCACCATTTTCGTATTTCACTACACATTTGGCCTGGCAGCGTTTTTCTGGATGAATGTTTTGGGATTTGAATTGTGGAGACTCTTTGCAGACTTGCCAACCACTTTGCCAAATGAAAGACAGAGAAATGTAAGTACATGTTAGGAAGTCGCAAATCGTATTAGCAATATGACCCAGTGGACGTGTGTACGACTGTACATGCACATGTTTTTCATGTTTTGCACATGTTTATTCGGTTATGGGGGAGGGGCAATGATGCTAGGTGGAGTATCATGCAAAAATGTAACTACGAAATTACAATATTTTGCACATGAAAACTAGTCTAGTGTTTTCCATACCTGATGTAGATATTTATGAATATCTGATATTGGATGTTCAAATATTATGTGATTACATTATCTACGTCGTCGGTGTCAATCAATATTTTTTCCTCATTTCAATTCTTTAAATATTCAAACTCTTCAATGGTTTACTTTTTTTCCTCATGCAGTCATGGTCACGAAGGAGGAAGATTCTCCTGAAATCCGCCTACGCATGGGGAATTCCAGTCTTGATGTGTCTGCTGAACGTGATTCTGGGATTCAACAAGGAGTTCCAGGAAAGAGTCAAAGTCACGCTGTCATTCTCCACAGCCAACTGGTTCGCGAACGAGAGGAGTGCCATGCCATTTTTCTACGTCCCAGTCAGCATTTTAGTAGTTGTGAATGTCATTTTCTTTGTCTTGACCGTCATCAATGTCCGCAAAGCAAGTGAAGGAGCTGAAATTCTGCATGTGAATGCCAAACGGAAAATGTAAGTCTGGAGCAGGATGATCCAGGCCACCAAGCTCAATTTAGTTATTTTTTCACCACCAAACATAAGCAATGCTCAACACAACATGATTGACAGTTCTTCTGTTTCAGGTTGAGGCTGTGCATCAAGCTTTTCCTAGTCATGGGCATGTGTTGGCTGATTGAAATCATCACATTTATACCCAAAGTAATTCTCCAGGAGAAGTTGGACGAATCCTTGTACTACATCCCCGATACCATCAACTGTTTTCAGGGCGTGTACATATTCATGGTGTATGTTTTTAAGAAAAAGACTGTCCGCATGATCAGACATAGGCTGCGAGGGGACAGGGCTCAGTCCAGCATTTCCTTGACTGCAACCAGGACATCGTCTCTGGCATCGAACAGTACAGTGACAGCACCGGAAACAATCATATCCTCCATAGGAACACAGGCGATGACAGCTCAAGATTCTCACTCACAAACAAATTCTCATCTCTAGACAAAATTTTGAAGTACTGACATGATGGAATGAGTCACATGCGTGTTGGACATTTTGCAAGACTGAATCACTGCAATTCAATCAAATACTTTCCTCATTTATTGTATTTCACTTGACATGTCATCAGGCAACTTGTCTAGGATGCGCAGTTTAAATTAACTTCACAATGAACAAGAAAATCCCATCCACAGCATACAACAGAAGACAAGGATGTGCTTCTTGTTTCCTCGTAACAGCTTATTTTAATGTTGATTTGGACCTATCATTAAAGTATGTTACTGAAATAGATCTGCTGTAGTAAATACATGTAATTACCTTTTCAACGTACGTGCCAGACTGTTTAAATGCCAAATAAGTTGAAAAACCAATTACCAAAATAACCTTGCACTACAGTATGTCATTAGTCATGTTTGATATATTCGTGCTGTTGACACCTTATAATGCCTAGTGACGTAAAACGTCAAGCTGGCAATATTTCAAAATAATTAAGCTTTCATCTTGAAAAAACACTACTGAAAATTTACAATTTCTAGAACCAGGATCTCTAGTTTACTCTTACAGAAGCTGATCGTCACAACAGACAGTGAAGAATTTCTTGATATAAGAAAGAATAATCCTCAAAACGGAAAATGGCCTTGATGGAAAATATTTTCTGTAAATGTTTTCGGTTTATACTGTAGGTAAGCCTATTTTTATCAATACCAAATACGCTAAACAAAATGATTAAAACGCGACAAAGAAATTCATTACAGCATGAGATATCTCATTTGCTGTCTTTCCACTAAATTGAGTATGCATGTAACGTGCATATATGAGCTGATAAGACACAGACCTGAAATCAATTTCATTTTTGCTAGTATTTTTGGGTTACCAAGACGCCAGCCATTTCTGGGCAGAGATAGATACAGTACATCAAATATCGACAGTACCAACTGGCAGCTAAGCCTTGAATGAATCAAACGAGATGTATGATTATACTGATGCAAACCAGGTGTTGTGTCCATCATTTTTTGATGATGCACGCTTATGATACATTTGTATCTAGAAAACAAACACACACTCAAAACGAGATGGTGCAGCACTGCCCAAATCCAATGATTCAGGTTTAAGTACTTTGACATTGTCCCTGTTCCAGATTTCTAGCTAGTATATATAGCCTGCATAAAACATTTACATGTCAGCTCAAATAGTGCTCCTCATCATTAGGTCACTGGTGGGTTTACATATACAAAAGTTGTCTTAGTCTGTCACCTATGGTCACATGTTGCAAAACACCCAGAATCCTCTACTTCATTATTCATAACAAAGCAGCACGGACCTTGGGAGTGTGGTCCATATGGGTTTGCAAAAGCAAAGACATGCCCATGACCCAAAACCATACCAAAGAGTGTAATACCCAATCCGCCGTATTACATTCAATCTTCCACCACAGTGCAATGGTACGAAAACTATTCTACAAAAACACAATCCTTTCGTTTTGACCTTTTCAGCTAGTATACTGGCTATGGAATAAATAAAGTTGTCCAATGGACTTGTACTCACTGTTATCCAGGTCCGAGACAATCAAGAAGACTCATTTCGACATAATTCGACAGGAGTCAACATTGAACTTGTTACACTTTGGGTTGAACTTGTTTGAACTTGAAGAGTGTTTTCGCGCACACAGACGTGGCTGAAATTCATTCCAATTAATCCACCTATGGAACTCCGAGCCTATTTGGATCAGTATATACAATGTACAGTAGGCCTACTGTTGGTCTGTCTTTTCCATATCATCAGAGGTTGGAAGTCTTTTTTAATCACTTCGAGCATGTCGACCCTATCGCATTGATAATCGTTATATTCATAATTTTGGTTGATGGATTTGCTTTGCATTTCTTAGAAATCTGCTTTTCAAGCTGGTTGGTAATACCCGAATTTTGTGGGATGGACGAAGCTGTAGAAAACACGACTTCACTTACCCCATATGCCAAATGAGGGTGTAATAAAATCACTTATATGGTTGCATCACAACAGCCGATTTCATCCAACTATATACCCACGGCTTCTGTATGAGATCAGGTTTGTATTCTTAGATTGAATTCCTAATAACAGAAAGTGATGAGACGATAAACGACGGCCGGCTGGGCTACCTCGGTTACTGCAGCATTTTTCGAACTTTGAAACGCCATTTTGATTCCAAATGTATGGAATCCCATATGGACATGCACGTCATCGTCTTACGGAAACCCTTTTGGACATGCTATGCGTTTCTTCCCGAACTTACTTGACCGGGAAAGAGACAAGTAGTGTCACCATGAGGGCTTCCGTAGGATGAAGACTGGTAGAATATCAATTTGGGCTTCCATACATTTGGCATCCAAATGGCGTTCAAATGATTAGACGACAGCACACGTGCCGGAATATTCGATAGGCAGAGTGTCACATTTATAGGCATCTACCCACCTCGAGATGGTGGCGCCCTCTGCCGGGAAACAATGAAAACTTGCTACAGGGTACCGGAAATTATAGGCAGCAATCAGTATCATAATCTGAAGATATATGACCACAAACCACATTCAAGAAGCTATTATTATTTTTTATATTATTAAAGATTATTATGTGAACACATCAGTTTCGCTGTTACAGGCTGATAATATGAGTATTTTTAGAATGTTCATACGCTGCTCAAGCATAAACTCAATGCAAAAGTGGGTTCCTCATATTGGCTTGTAGGCCAGCAGTGATTGCCTATGTAACTGTTACATGTATGTTACTTCGTACAATATTAGGTTAAACACATTAAAATCGATACATCCCAACAGCTCAGAACACGTGACGGTATATTGGATATGCAGATTATGAAATTAAAATACCAATATATTGTACACATTTGGAGCACTGACATTTGTCCGAATATTTTACCTGACTTATACAAAAGGTAATGTCTGCCAAAGAGGTTTTGGGGGGTAATGAATGAACAAATTTTGGGAGCTAAGCTCAAATTATTCCTGCTAGACTCTCTCCAACAGATAATAGATGCTTACCGCTAATTGTGTACACACTGTACAGACAGGGTCACAGGGTTATGGACTTTGGTAGCAAATGTAGAAAATCCTGATAGTCGTCATCTTTATTGTCGAAAAAAAAATGCAACCACTTGACAACCTGGGCACACCTGTTAGCTGGCAGCCATTTGCAGAAGTTCCCTAACCCACTGGATGCAAAGTTTGGATCCATCATGGGCCGGTTGACAAACCAAGCTGAAATTAAGAAATCCGTGAGGCAGATTCCCTACGATGCCTAAACGAACATCTTTCCCAAGGGCCTTCATTCGTCGCAAAAACATGACCAAATTGTCCACAAATGGGTCGCGGTGGGCAGACTGAGAAAACAAAACATTTTAGAAGTTCAATGCAGGGACCAACAAGTAAAACTCAACACTCTAAGCACGCCAATTCTAGCAAACTAACATGGCCATGCATGCAATTGAATACATATGGTCATTCTGCATGAAGCGTCGTTATTAAACAATAACTTTAAACAATAAATATTGTACTTTCTTATATGCATAAAAACAAAACAAGATATCCCCTCGTGCAGGACACTAGAATGTTTAAACCCATGCAAGTTCAGCAATAAGCAAGTCTACCAGTACTGTTATTTCTCTTCAATGAAAATATCGCTAGCACTCTTGATTTGAACATTCACTTAGCAACGTTTACCAAACTTCATACCATAAATCGTGTTGGTGGAAACTGCGCCAGAATGTTATCGGAAGCCAGAAAGGGCGATTTGAGCGGGTCGTTACCGGCCCTTTTGTTAATCTCGTCCACACGAACATCTAATTTTTGTGCTTCACTCATGGAACGATTGGCAAACCTTCCTTCTGAATGTCCCGGATCTCCGATATACGCTAAAAACGAAACAACCAACTCAATTTCAACAACTGTTTTGAGAGTCTAGGGCTCAAAACTGCCATTTGTCGTACCTTCGAAACATGCTAACACGAATTCTAGGGGCATTAATGGGTCCATCAGGAGCATCAACACGGATGGCGATGGCAAAAAATGAGTCATATTTGCAGGACATACACCGAGAAAGCCATCTGGTCTGCGGATGCCCAGCTGGATGGTCCTGAATATTAAACTTGTTGCCAAATCTGCACCAGCGCTGAATCCTATAAGGCAGATTTTCTCGCCAGTACTGCCTGTGGTAATATAGGGTAATATTCTGGTCATGTGGTCAAATCAAAACTTCTGAGAAAGTAATGTATACCTAAGCGTCTGCAATTTTTAACGGCCCATGCATATGCATACAAGCATTCTTCTAGCGGGCGTGGATAAGGAGCTTCTGGTGCCAGTGAGTGGCAAATGCTAAGAATGGGCGCATCCAGTTTCATTGCCCATTCATTCATATAAACCTATAACGAACATACATGTACATTCATTAATTTCTTTGCTGCACATCAACTGCTCATCAGACGAGTTAATTGTCATTTAAATATGTTCATTTTTACATTGCAAAACGTCTAATAACTCTCTCCCGCCATGATCCGATGCTCTACGGCATGTTTCAATAAATGCACTCCTAATCACCAATTTCTTTTTTAAACGAAGTTTTATAAGGCCCTCTAGCGTGTGTTTTTATCAGCCACCACCAAAAATGTTGAAGAATCACCAATTGTAAATCATTCAATTACTTACGCCCCACTCTAAGCTTATATAAGCGCATTCAAATTTTAAGATAAAAAAGAAGAAATAGTAACGATGATTACACTTGGCCTTGTTACTGACGTCAATAAATGCATGAGGCCGTATTATTTAAAGTAAATTTCAATTGGATCCACGCGCACAAACATTTTTTGTTATTTGCGAGAACGTATTGATTAGCAACCATGACCTCGACATAATTTTCATCATAAAAAATTCAATTCTTTGCCATTTTGGTTTCACTATTATTTATATATATAGGTACTTGTTTTAAGATGAATAAAGCCATTCGCAAGCAAGAATTAATATGCTAACACGTACATGTATTTTTTGTAAAAAAGTGAACCTGAATGAAAATTGGGCTTCGTTCAAGGCTTATGTCATCATAGAGATCTTAGACAAAAGGATATTTGAGAGATGATGACATGATGAAAACTTGCTTTCGTATCTAAAATTCCTCATTAATACTCAGTTAGAAATTTTTTGGTCAATGATTATGTTATCAGTAGGATGGTCTGAAAATGATGACGAATGACGAATTAAAGGTTTATCCGAAAATAACGGAAATGCGATGACATGACATGATATGTTAGCGTGAGCTTGCTTTACCATCTACTTCAGTGAAACAGACAGACAGTTTGAAAAAGAAACATCGTAAAACATTACTATTTGCACAGTAGAAGACACGGAAACATATCCACTTCCATGTATGTGAATTATTAGATATGGGGATGCTGCCTTCACTGCTTCTTGGAGATGATTTAATCTTTCGGCATTCTCTAACTGAGTACAATAAACAATAAAATTCAGTTTCACAACATAGGAAACCTCATTAACGGCCTATAAAAATCTATACCTGTCCATCTCTGATACTTGCAGACACGAGTCTGCACATGATTGATGAAATCGGATTATGAGCAGAAGGGATAGGAATATCAACCAATACACCATCGCCATTAATAAGCTGCAGGGGTTCTGGGAGTACAGTTAACCTTTTATTGATGGCCATAGGATCTGCTACTGTCTTGGAGAATTTCTAAAGAAAACCAAGCGACCGTTACATTTGGTGCAAAGAAACCCACCTGACAAAAAGATAAACGGAAATTTACCTCAATAAAATCAAATCCGTGCAGATTCCAAAAAGTCTTGCAAAAGTCCACGGCAGAATGTAGGGAGACCTTAACAAAACGCTTGGACAACTTTGAAGAGCTGCGAGAATACCTGCAGAAATTCATCAAGGCTGACAAAAGGCGAGGAAATTTACCCCCAGAGGCATAATAGACATGGCTGTACGAAGCAGTCATTAGGCAGATGAATCTCAGAGATTTATGCAAAGAATCATCGAACTGTAATTCGCGAAGGCAATGCATTAATAAAGATGTCTGATATCACGGCACACTCGTCTCGATTGGATACTTTTTCAAAAAAGTCATAACGACTTAATATTATTCTGAAGAATAAGGCCTTTAAACACTCAACAAATCCATATTGAGGAAATTTAATGCTTTTGAACAGTTACTGTTATTTTTAAATACATGCAAAGTTACCATTGGCAAACTTCTCGAATGTCAAAATAAACAAGGCAATAACAAACCTGGAATGCGTTCAAGCTCTCATAAAAACATGTCCTGTCAATAGCCTCCATGTCCATTAAAATGTTATGGAAAGAATCTACATCATATTGGTGAAATAATTCTCCTGGTTCATTCTCCGAGCGAATCTTTTGAAAAATTTTGATCAGAGCCAAGAGCCCTGCCAACAGACGAGTGAATGTCCCCAATTCTTTTAAATGCCGTTTGTAGGGAAAAAATACATTTCGTCGCTTTGCTATCAACCCTTGGCATAATCCAATACTCAGTTCCACGAATGTGTCAACTATGGCAATGATGCTGCGATACCCGTTGCCAGGGGTGTTGGCATCAAAGTCGTATAAGTGGACAATGTCTGCCAGATCCTTGATTTCAGCTTCAATCGCACTGAAGTCGTCTAAAAACCGAGAAAAGATTTCCAGAAATCTTTCACTAAACTTCCCGTTATTTTCACGAAAGTGTTCGATGTTGTCCATTACTAAAGAACGCAGCAGGTCGTACTTCGTCGTCCAATAATCGGACTTTCTCGCCATGTCGCTGATGTTACATGTAAGTGCCATTGTGTCAGATGAGTCTTCTTCGATGTAAATGTCTACCATATCTTCATGTTTCCCTATTTATGCTAGGACGTGTAAACTTCTTATTACATTCGTCCAAGGTGAATTTTTATGATGTTAAATGTCCTTCAGAAAATGACCACCGGGCAAAAAAATTAGGGCGTGAGATACACTTTTCGCCAAATTATTCTCTTTATCAATTTCATGTCCAATCAAATTGTGATATTCACAGCACAAAACGACTTAACACCGGTGAATTCCGGTGTATCGTGTTTTGGTGGCCTCTTTCAGAAATTCAGGGGGTTCAAAATTGGGGAAAACGACATTTTTTTCCGTATTTTTTACAATGCGATATTATCTCCCTATTCAGGACTGAAGCCCACTTTCATATGCCAACCACGGATTACCTGCTCTGACGTCAAGCAAATATCGTCACTTAAAAAAAAACCATTTCATTGCTTTAATGATTAATCTAACCTACTTGCGTTCACTTTTATGACCCATGGCTAAGAGTAGACCATGATTTTTGGTTCTTATTCTGCTTGACGTATGGGTTAGCAACCTGCTTTCTAAACTTGTAAAGCCCAGGATTGAGTAAAAAGTTATTTTTCTTTGGCTAACAACGCATTATTAACGTGCAGAAAATAGAAGGTTCTCTGAAGAGAGGGACCTAATCAATGTGTTTGATAATCATAAACAATCCAAGTATTTATTATTTGAAGAAATCAGTTTGGCTGATTCAGGTAAATATATAATGATGAGTATTTTAGGTGTCCTTTAGTGTTCTCTATACTACCAAAAAACTGGCTTGCAGGCTGGCAGTGATTGCCTGGGTGTAAGGGGCAGTTAAATCAGAAATCACGTTTTATGTTAGTTTTTTCTAGGCCAGGGTACGGGAAATTATAGGCAGCAATCAGAATTACAATTTGGAGAAATATGACCACAAACCTCAAATCACATCCAAGAAGCTATTATTATTTATTTTTTATTTGTATTATTTGCGATTATTATTTGAACACATCAGTTTGGCTGATACAGGCTGATGATATGTGTATTTTAAATGTCCATTGGTGTACGCTGCTCCAGCATTAGCTCAATGCAAAAGTGGGCTCCTCCAATTGACTTGCAGGCCAGCAGTGATTGCCTATGTTATGTTACTTCATACTATGTTAGGTTAAACACATTAAAATCGATATATCCACACAGCTCAGGACATGTGACGGTATATTCGATATGCAGAGTATGAAATTCAAATATCAATATATTGCGCACATTTGGAGCACCGACATTTGTCCGAATATTTTACCTGACTTGGATAAAGGTAATGTCTGCTAAGCGGTTTTTGTGGTAATGAAAGAACAAAATTGGGAAGCTCAGCTCAACTTATTCTAGCTACTCTCTTCAACAAATAATAGATGCTTACCTCTCATTGTGTACATAGCGGGATGGTTATAGACTTCGGTGGCAAATGTAGAAAATCCTGACAGTCGTCATGCATTGTCGAAAAAAAAATGCAATCACTTGATAAGCTGGGGCCTGGGCACACCTGTTAGCTGGCAGGCATTTGCAGAAGTTCCTTAACCCACTGGATGCAAAGTTGGGATCCATCATGTGCCGGTTGACAAACCAAGCTGAAATTAAGAAATCCGTGAGGCAGATTCCCTACGATGCCTAAACGAACATCTTTCCCAAGGGCCTTCATTCGTCGCAAAAACATGACCAAATAGTCCAGAAATGGGTCGCGGTGGGCAGACTGAGAAAGCAAAACATTTTAGAAGATCAATGCAGGGACCAACAAGTAAAAATCAACACTCTAATTCGGCATTTCCTCAAGCTAAAATAAGAATTATGACTAAATCATATTAACAAAGCGTCAATTCTAGCAAACTAACATAACATGGACAATTGAATACATATGGTCATTCCGCATGAAGCGTCGTTGTTATACACTAACTTTAAACAATAAATATTGTTACTTTGTTACATGCATAAAAGACAAAACCCTCGTGCAGATTCTTGAATGTTTGGACCCCTGCAAGTTCAGCAATAAGCAAGTCTACAACTACAAGTACTGTTATTGCTCTTCATTGAAAATATCGCTAGCATTCTTGATTTGAACATTCACTTAGCAACGTTTACCAAACTACATACCATAAATCGTGTT
>JAQFYZ010003966.1:0-12193 GCA_034695085.1 Cylindroiulus punctatus | reverse complement strand
GTGATTGTAATCAACTAGGCCAAATCAATCGCAAACACGTGATTGAACCCTATTGGTCGGCATATTCGACCCAGTTCCATCACTTCTTGGTTCTACTATACTTGATTACAATCACGTGCCACGTGCCAACTTTCACCGACTGAAGACGCATGGAAGCGCAAATCGACAAACCACATCTCTCTGATTGGCTGTCCTTCAGTTCCATCACTTCTTGGTTCTACTGTAGCTAGATCGATTCCTCATACCTAAAAATGGTATATGACCGACTTTCATGAATATATATTTTCATAAATATATATATACATAGTCACACTGTATATCACTACTAAATAATCGAGCGTTTTTGCGGTACAATCTAATTACTTTCAACATTTGTCCGCCAGGGGGCACTACATGACGAAGAAGAAAAAAGTCCGCAATTTTTCTTTGCCGAAATTCAAACTCGGAATCTCCTGCTAGCTAGGCAGGAGCTTTACCAACCAAGCCACAGCGCCATGCATATGGGATATATGAAAGACAGAACATAAATATGTTTTTAAAATTAATTAATAATTAAAATCCATTAGGAAAAAGTATTGGGACACCATACACATGTATTTGAATCAGTCATATAAACATCGAATCGAGATCGCCATTCGTGTCAAACTTTTCTATTGCAATTGACAAACTACACACGCACTTATACATGTGCATATCGCTGCTATCGTCTCTCCCAGACTCCCAGTCCCAGTATTATGAATCCCATGCTGTATAAGCACCTAATGAAAAAACGTGATTGCAAACTGGTAATAAAGTAGCGAACTGAAAGATTGGTAATTTATATTTTATGATTACTGCTGCCATTGGTTATGTGGGGCAATTTGCAAGTTTATAAATGTAGCAAACAGTTTCTGGACGGAAAACTAATTGTTAAGTTGCCAACTGGTGTCGTAGACAACCACTTATTACGTACCACTCATATTTTTTGCGTTTGTAAATGTCAGCCATTCTAATTACAGCGTATATATCGTAAATGCTAATTGTATTTCGCACTCGGAATGCACTCATGGACTCAGTATCAAGGAATAGGATTTTTCACGTCTATCCCGTTTATCACATAGGCCTATTACCCTTATCCAATAGTTCATGTGCAATGAATGAATTTTGCACTCAGCATTGTGACGTGTAGGCCTATCACATCTGAATTGGACCACTGGTAATAGCGTCAAATACATTTATGATGTCCGAAATTTGTCTAGGAGTGTGAAAATTGGAGGGCTAATTTCAGGAGTGTCAATGAGGCTATATTCTTTTAGCAACTGCTGCAGTGAAATTTTGGTACTAGGCTATTTGGTATGGGTACTTTAACCTAACCCATCGAATAGCACACACTAAAAACAACTTGGTCAAAATTCACTAAAAATGAATCTGCCCAATGTCTAGTTGGAGAGGAAGATGTTATTGTATAGTTGCCCTTGATTTACCTTATAATTTTCTGGTTGGGAATTTCATATCCATTGGTTTTGTAATTTGAGAATTCAAATTATCCCCATTCACAACTAGCACGTGTAGGCGCGCGTGCATGTTTTTATTACTTCGCAAGGGAGTGCAAAAAGGAAGGGGATAAAGGCAGGAATAGGGGAGCGCCGTGGTTTCCGAGTTTGACTGAAAATTTGAATTTTGGTGAAATTTTGAAAAAGTGGGACTAATTAACATTAGTGCTATGCGGGACGGCACAGCCTTTTTTCAAGGGGCAAGAAGGGAATTTGAAATTTTGAGGAAAATGTTTTGAAATTCGGTAATTATACGGCAAATATTTATAAACCGTTACTTATTCTTGTTCTTTGTAGCAGATATGCCAATGAAGGCGCGTCGTTTCAGTCTTTAAGCTCGTTCCTGGCTCGTGTTGGCTTCCAGGAACGAGCTAAAAGACTGGAACGACGCGCTCGCATCGGCATTTTCTACAAAGAACAAGAATAAGTAATAGTATATCCATATTTGCCTTAAAATTACCAAATTTTAAAACATTTTACTTAAAATTTCAAATTTTCCTCGTTGCCCCTTGACAATTTCGCTGTGCCGTCCAGCATAGCACTAATGTTAATTGCGGCGCCTCTCGCACTTTTTCAAAATTTCACCAAAATTCAAATTTTCCCTCAAACTCAGAAGTCACAGCGCTTATTCCAACCTTTATCCCCTTTCCCATCCACGTCTTCAAAACGTAATAAAAACGTGCACGCACGCCTACACGTGTTAGTTGTGAATGGGGGAAAATTTGAATTCTCGAATTACAAAACGAATAAATATGAAATTCAGAACCAGTAACTTATAAGGTAAATCAATTCTATACAATTACTTCTTTCTCTCCTTAAGCATGTACAGGCATGAGACAGCTACCACTAAGGAAAGGAATAGCTGATTCAACTATTAAGTCATGTGATGGAACTATTATGAATGATGATGAAGGGAGGTTGATAGGTGGGGGATAATTTGTAAACTTCAGGGGTTAAAACACTGACGTTTTAACACTGTTTATGGTCACTACTGGTTTCAGGCAATTCTCTCATCACAGTAGGCTCCAATGACTTCATATGTTTGAGTATTTTTTGAAAATACAACACACAAAAACTATTTGAAATGATGTGTGAATATTTGTTTCCAACCAATACATTATTTTATTTATTTGTAAACAATAGAGAAGTACAGCGATTAATTGCAAGCTAAACATCTGGTATAGGAATTTGCATATTCCTCCAAGTTGTTTTTGATGTGAGTTTGCAATCAAAAACTGGATGCCAACTGGACACACTTGCAAAACCACTTTACAACCAGTTTGGTCGGTAACTGCTTGTTTACCATCAGTTCTTTCAACCATTAATTTGAAATCAACTTGCGAACACTTTTTATAATAAGGGGTAAGGTACGATGATATGAATGCAATGAGCCCACCTTTCTCCTGTTGCTCTCTTGTCGACGCAAACTTCCTTGTCGATGGAAGGAAATTCCAAGCAGTAGGGCTCGGAATATGCGTACGCAGGTGCCAGTAATGAAACACAAGGGTAGAATGTAAATAAAAATGAAGAGGAAGAGAAAGTAACACATTCGGAAGTCCTCATGGAAACTGTCGAAGCACGTTCGGCGTTCGATGGCGCCATAATCGCTCCACATGTAATTATCCATGGCTTCGGAAGGGTATAAGTGAGGCGATGCCACCAAGCAAGGAATTATCCAAACCGCCAAAATGATACGCTTGGCGCGAGATTTACTGTGGTGCATGCGCGATTCCAAAGGATGTACGATGGCAAAATACCTGAAAAACAAAAAAGAAGATTGACGATTAGGTGGTCACACACATCCATGGAAAGCGGATTTGCAAATCTGAACTGCACATCTGATCCCACATGCCAAATCTGGCGTTACCTATTAACACGGACGAAAACACTTAACTTTCATGATGGTCAGATTTGCCTGTTGGTGTTTAACATTTTTCGATTTTGATCCCGAATTTTTGACATTAAGCTTAGATATATCTACCCTAGTGATTTTCCTCCAGCATGTGGAAATGATGGTTCCACCACTGCTGGAAATGTGGTGTTTTGGAACCTGGAACCAACATACATGTATATACCAACACGCATTTGCATTTGAAGTTGCCGCAGCTGGGGGCCGAATCTAGACGAACTTGGTCATCGAAAACTGATTTTGCTTTGCAGTGGATTCATTATGCATTCATTATGCAAAGCAAGCACAACACAGCACAGCGTGGCCATGGTAGCATAGTGGTTAAGGCGTTTGGCTGATGATGACGTTGTCTTGTGTTCAAACTGGCCTTGCACTTCATATTTAACTGACTGCAATTTCAAATTTGGGCTGAAATTATGACGTCAGAGAATGGACAGATAGATAGATTGATTATATAGTACACTGTACAATATTGGTTCCTACAAATTCCCATACATAGGTTCCAACGCATGCTTCCAGCATGCCCTACATAAAGGAACCACCATGCATGCAACAAGCCCCACATAATGGAATAATGGCTTATACATGTACATGTTCCAGCAAGCTCCACATAATGGAACCACCATGTTACTAGCAAGGCCCACATAATGGAACCAACATGTTACCAGTTGAACATTTGGCAAGTTTCCTATATGTAGGAATCAATTTCCCTCAGAATTACCTACAATTTCCAGGACATTCTCTGATATGTAGGTTCCAATACCTGTATACCAAATCAAGCAGATACAAAGGAGTTATAGGGGAGGGGAGGTGTTGGGCACAAGGGGTATATAAAATCGCCAAAATAACCAAATCTCATTTCATTTTAAAGCTAGTCTAATCTTATCCTAAAGCACCACCGAATTGCATGAATCGTTCCATATAGGAAAGTATAACCTATACATTGTAGTGAAATGGGCAGCTAATGGTATTTTATACATGACGCAGTGCCTAAAAATTGTCAAAATTAATATGATTTCGAATTGCTTTCCAATACACAGAAGGTCCATTGCTTATACCTAAACCCAAATGAGGTTTTGTTCTTAACTGAATTTTCTCACGTTTTGTATAAGAGGCAAATTCTGCTCCCAAGCAAATAACAAGAAAATTTCTTTTCATGAAGCAATTCCAAATTTGGCAAAAAAATATGGTACGACAAAAACATCGACTGTGGATTTTTACCCGAATTTCAAAACCATTACACAGGTCACAGGAAAAACAGATGAATGAGATATGTCCTTCCTTCTGGTAACAAAATTTCTTAGTACCTCACAGTGAAATCATATACAGTGTACTTGTATTTGTTAAAAGCTGCGTTTGAAAATAAGCAATAATTCTGTTGTTAAATTTGACCAAGGTTATGGTATCGTTGAGCATATAATCCTGATAAATTAAAATACTTTGGAGGCTCATAGTGTTTTGCTGAGAAAAGTTAATGTCAACGGAAATGTTTGTATTGGAATTTTCCATGAAAATTCATAGGACTTAACTATTTGGATATCACGGGAGTTAATTTTAGATATCAGACAAGTTTAGTGGTTCACAAACCATTTACTGTTTGCCATGGGATAGTTACACCGATTCACTGATACCACCCAGAATGCACCGGGTCATGTTTCCTTTCGATTTCCCCTTTGCATACCTCATTCGCGTCTTGCTAAAACGCAATATTTAATTTTACCATGTTTAAGGAAGAACAAAACCAAGAGGACTGGCTCGATCGAGTTTGGGAACATATTCAACATAAATTGATTGAAATATTGTTATTTTCTTGCCAAATAGATGCAAAGGAACATGCGCAATTAGGTAGTGATTCTAAAATGGCATACATCATTCAGCAATGTTATTTGCCAGCACACAGGTGCAATTCACGAGATACAATACCTTAACCAATGGAAAAGTTTATGCTTTCAATTACAAATTATACATGTTATATAACACGAACACTGGCTAACCGGCACTCATTCAGCTATCCAGATGAACCTAATGCCCTTCAAGACATCCCAACAATACCATATGCCCAAAAAACTGTGCAAAATTAGTTCAGCAAATGAAGAGAAGCCATATGAATGAGTGCAAAACAGGGTGTAGAGAAGTCGGCCAAACGACTAACAACAAAGCTGTGGCTTCATTAAAAATGTCGAAAAGCAAAGTACTGTATATAAACATACTTATTTAATTAGTGTGCATGTTGCGAAATGCCAAATTAGAAAAAGCAGAAGTAACTAGTCAGGATGCCAGCATGATTCTCTTCTTCATAGCGAGTGAAATAATAAAGGAGAAAATAATAGATGTGTACAGTAAATCCAGTTTGTTAAAACTTTCCTGTAAAACCTTACATTTGCTAAGAACATATTATCACACTGTTTTTCAATCCAAACCTATAGTTCATATACATGTAAACATTGATTACCCTAAGCATCTGGACATCATGTATTCATGTATATGAATTCCAATAATCATAAACAGTTTATTTAGGAGACCATGTGGACAAGCACATAACTTGTTCCCATTATATGATCATAAAATTATTCAGCGCAATTGTTCAAAAGTTTACAAATAGAGTGGATATTTAAGAAGCAGCATTCCCAACATTCTCCTGCAATAAATTTAACACTGATAATACCATTTAGCCAAGTATCATGTCACCCTGCTGGCCTGCATAGCCATGGGATCTCACATTATACACTGTATCACAATTAAATCTTGGGAACTATCATTGCAGCAATTCAAGAAGAATAATATTTAAAATTTCATGAAGAATTTCATGAAGTTCAATTTCATGATGATTGCACGACTGTCAGAACATGTGAGTATGTTGCGCCGTAAAATAATAGAGTGCCATAAAATTTCACAGGACGAGATTGAACGCCTATTATATGGGAGGCTTAACATGCTTGCCAATACGTTCTTGTTTGAAAATTTCGTGTTTTTTGCGTTTATTTGAATAATGCTTATTAAATCTCCTTCAAAATTTAAAAAGGGTTGTATTGAAACATTGCAGAAAAAATACCTATTGCCAACATTTTTTGGTGCCACTGTATGTGTGCAAGTAGACTACCCAGCAATTAGACATACTGTACAATAGTTGCTTTTAAAAAAAAATTTCGACAGTTCAGACAATAGGATGTCATTTCCTGTTTGCGATTCGTTCATCCAACTTTTGAGAGGGCGGAGCCTTAATGGGTGCCCACTGCTGAAAAGCGCTTTAGCAAATCAGAGGTCGGCCCAGGGTCGCACATACGACTTTTTGGCTCCCGAGCATTCACGGATCAGAGCTCATGTATTGGGAGTGTGCAGCGAAAGGGTCGCCATCTAGTGGCAGTCGAGTAAGCTCCCATGAAAGTAGGATATTTTCAGCAAATAACTTGGCGAAATTCGGTAAACTCAGGCTCGTGGCCCAAAAATAAATACGGAATGCTTTAAACACCAACAAAAAGCATTATTGGGTACCACAGAGTTAGTCAAAACCGTTAAAATATTAATTAGCCTGCATTTACGAGCTTATTTGGGGAAAATGAAAAACTTCCCATTGCATGTGAGGCTTTTATCCCACTCTCGCGGCCATGGAAGTCGCTGATTGCAGCGCCACCAGTGGCGTAAAACACTCCCAATACTTAGTTCACCGTGGCAAGTATGGCTATGGCAGCCATTGTTCTTTCACCAACTATTACCGGTTCGGAATAGCCCGGATGAACCTATCGATAAGCAGAAACCCTCTGACTGGCTGTTAGAATTTTCGGTACTTGTCCATTAACGGAACTACATATTATGTTAGGGTAGGTTAGGTTAGGTTAGGTTAGGTAAGGTAAGGTTAGGGTAGGGTAGGTATAAACGCTCAAAAACCCTAACCTAACCTAACCTACCCTACCCTATCATAACAGGTAGGTTAGGTTAGGTTAGGTAAGGTTAGGGTAGGGTAGGTATAAACGCTCAAAAAACCTAACCTAACATAACAGGTAGTTCCGTTAATGGACAAGTACCAAATTTTCCTTTTCTCGTTAAGGCGACTGATAGCTAACTGCTTGCCGCACCCGGTGTAAAATATGTCACCTTATACTGTCGTCATTAAAACACAATTTGGCAGAGCTCGGCTCATCATCTTGTGTAATCGACGATACAGTACAGCTACACCTACTTGGAGGCAATTTTCCAAGCCACCATCCAGTATTGAGTTACAAATTACATCAGCCATGAACAGGAAATCAATTTATGATGATATATGGGATGTTTGTCAGGTACGTCTTCCCTACTATGCACCATCAAAACCTGCTTCCTATCAATACTAAGAGGCTCCTCATCGTATCTTTTAATATGTCTCAAATTTGCTTTTAACTCCGCAGCGCGAGATGGCGTTTTTGATAACTGCCGACCACCCATGATTACCCCATCATGACTGCACAATATCACCGTCAATATGTTCCACTCTACCAATACTTCTAAGCTTACCAATGGTTGCATTAAATTATGCTTGTCGAAATTTGTATTTAAAAATTCTTCTAAATTCGGTATTACAGTGAAACCTCTATGTCGGACACACGTGAAGCATGATACCAGTGTCTGAGTTAAGGGGGTGGCCAATAAGAGGGGTTTTACTGTACTTCAAAATAATGTAAGCAGTTATTTTCGATCAATTTTATATTGCACTTTTAAAGCAAACATCTTGGCGCAATAAACGGGCATGCAATAAAGTGAAGCCAAAGGAGAGGCATTAATTAAAATCCATCCACACATTGACGCATTATAAATGTATCAATAAAGGTGACTTAGTTGGGATTAAGGAAAAAATCCATGTTTGCGCACGTGTACAGCGAGATATACATCTAGGGCCTTCAGACAACTTGTGGAATTTTCGGGTTGGAATTATTAATTGCACCAACCGCATATCAGATGGAAGCTGGAAAGCTTATATTTTTATAGGTCTATAAACAGGCGCACCTACATGTGGCTCATAAGATAAGTTCATGGAATGATGCAAACTTCCCTTAAAATATTGAAAGAAGTGAAATAAAAATCTGAAGGCTCAATCATCAAACACGTTTCATAGCAAACGCAGCTGACAAAATCAGATCTCCCACATATAAATGGTCGACATATCAACACTTCACTTTGTCCTAAAATACGTCCACAAAGCTGTCAACACATTTACGCGTAATGCTTTTTCCAATAACTACCCTGCACCCGTTTTAATGACATATGACGAATGCAGACTGACAAACTGACTGAATAAGCACTAAGTTGGTCCCTTTGACAACTAACTTTAGAAAAGTTATACGAACCCGTGTTGTAAATTCGACGGCAAGTGATTTCCAACAGGATACAGTTCCTTAATGTAAAAGACTTTTCAAAAGTCTTTTCAAAATTAGGGCAAATGGCGCATTATTATCACACTGCAACCAGCATGACATGATCAGGGAATGTCTGCATGTATGCAACCATTCATTACATGAATGTTGGTAGCTGAGAAGCTCGCCGTATTTCCTACATGTTTTTCATGATTTCATGTTCTGCAAGTGAGATTATGGCCGTGCTCTCAAACTAATTACAAAATTTTTCATTTTGAAGATTGAAAGTGTTAGTCAACGATCACTACCCTATTTATGCATTTGTTTGCAAAAAAAAATTGCAAATTATACTTCATTTTTTCATTTTTTTGAACTAGTTTTTGCATAAAAATTTCACTTTTTGCATTGTTTTGTTTAGATGCACTTCAACGTTGCTGATCACCAAGTTTGGTTAACACAAGTATGGTTAGAACACTTATTTCAGCACATAATTTCAATTGCACTCAACATGAACCTTACACACATGTTCGTCAACAAATCCCCTGGTCAGATCACCAGAATAGAACAGCTTTAGTGTACAAAACGCTTCCCACAGAACACATCGGAGTCGTCACATCAGAGCACAAGATCACATAATAGCTCACATTCAATGAACTATTGCGGTCTGTTTTTATATAACAGATTATTTGTTGTGGGTTGACGTGAGGGAATTTGACATCTCGCATTACAGCTGAGGCTATTGCAGAGTCAAGAAGAGGTATAAAATGTCAAGGGATTGAATTTACTAGAGGGTATGGATGCTTTATCTAGGAAGAGCCTCTAAATTTAAGGAGAGTTTGATAGTAGTCAAACACTTGAGCCAGAAGTTGATTGCATGGATCCCCACACAGATGATGGTTAATGATGTTACCCTGAACTCATGTTTGATGATGTAATCCGATACAAGTATCAGCCTGGGCCATATGGTAGCCAGGCGACTGGTTAAATATGAAATTCCGAACCATTTATAAAGAACTTTCATGGATCGATAGGTTTTTTTACTCCATTTAACACACATGCACTTAGCATTCGAGATCCCATGTGGTGGGATTAAGTTTACGCAAGTACAAACATGTTTTTGCGAAATTATAGCAAAAAATGAAGGCAAAATTCATGTAAGAGCAAAATAAAACATACATAATACGCAGGAGAATTGCGGAAAACAAAATAAGTAATATACATCAGAGTTGCGGGCCATAAAAATGGGAAATACAGAATTGATGTCATTGGTTAGTGATGTAGTGTACCAGGGCCTACTAGAGGCCACTTTTCGCATACGAATGAATATACATCTTCTTTGCCAATAGCCGTTTCTTTAGCAGTTTTAAGAAAATGTTCGCCTATGGCGTTCTTCTTAACGAAACGTTTTTCAAAAAAAAAAAAAAATTGCAAACGATGATTTTTGAAACATTCTTATTCAATGTCTTGGTGGTTGAAGTTCATTTCTTCCAACGCAATTTCTTTCACATGTTTTGGGACAAAAAATATATATCCACCTATATTCACACTGAAACCTTGTTGTTATAAATATAAGCTGCATATATATATATAAAAATGGACAAAGAAAAATGAAGTGCAAATGCGTATACTATGCAACAAGTCAACAGCAAAATTCGATATGAATTGCAAAAACTGCCGATTTGTTACTGGGTCCATCTAGTGGTATATTGCGAAGTCTTCCAAAAGAGTTTCATGAACTGTCTTCATCGTCAAAGAGTAGAACAGACTAACAGTAGCAACTTTAGTTAAGAATTATTCTGAACTAACAATTCGTTCTTTCTGGTTCTTCAATGGGAAACTCCCAAATCTCCACTATAGCCCACATCTAGATAGCTAATGCCCAATTGATTTTGCCTACACCTAGAAACCCAAAAGTTAAAAAAGTGAGTGGATGATAATGATTCATACATGGTCCTCCGCAAACTCAACCTGCAATCCTTGCTCATCAAGTTGGAATCAAAATCAATCCATAGACAATCTAAATTTATAAAGGGACACCATGCCTAAAGATATCCTCGCCTAAACGGACTGAAATACTCCAACCGACAATTTATCTTCGAGGCTCAATCAATCAGTCCAATCAGCCCCGACGAAGATGTTCAGTCATCGAAACGTTGTGCAGAAGAAATAAAACTGAGTGTTGAAAACTAAAGCTTGCTGGTCCATCAGACAATGTCAAATGTACATGTACACTCTAAACGGAAAAAGTACAAATGGGTTACAAATGGTTGGAAACTACATGTGTATATATATATACACCCTATTGGTACATATGTTCATCACATGTGTACCCTCGAAATGTGTTCCTAGTGGTACATTGTACTTTGCGGTACAAATATTTAAATCATTTCATTCCTTTGGGTACATATACAGTGTACATGTATGATACATGGGATGCAAATGTACATTAAATTGTACCCCACAAAAACTGCATTTGTACTTTACGGTTTACAGTGTACGAGCGTACAAGCCTACAAGTAGCAACATATACTGAGGCAAACTAGAGAAGCAGCATCTCAAAGTAACAGGCCAGTCAAAGAATCAGCCAGTTATCAAATAAATCAAGAAATAAAATGATAATAAAATTATTATCTTCGATGATGACGTGTGCCATTTTTCGTGAGTACAAGAGTACCCCAACACGATTTTTTATTGGGTCACCATAATAGCTATCAGGTAATTTTCTATTCCATAAAGCTTCGGTCAAAAATTCTATTTCTGGGCTGAACATCTGAAAGTGACTGCTTTGGTAATTTATCGTCGTATTACGACAGGCGCCGAGTGCCAAAAACGAGTAAACAATGTCACTATCGTGAATACTCTCAATGCAAAAATAAATCCCCATCTTATCAGCGCAGTGAATTTGCAATCTACCGAAACAAAGTAAATAGATGCCCTCGTAAAACAGATTTGTGAAATTCACATGCCCTTGTCATTGAACGTGCTCGCACATGACGTCACTAGCAGCCGGAGGAGAAATTGAACTCCTTCACTGACACTGAAACACTATAGGTCAGTGGCGGATCCAGGGTGGGGTTCCAGAAGTCAGGACCCCGTTTGGCAAAATAGAAAATTTACGCTAGATAGATTGGAATCAAAAAAGAAAAATTCATACTAGATAGAATGGTTAATAAATCGAAATAATCTTAATTTAAGACTTGATGGAATTGAAGTAAAAGATAATGAAACAAATTTCTCTGACCATTGAAAATTCAAAAGAATTAGGCATACACCAATTATGATAGGCTGTAAATATTGCTTATGGTGCATTTTTACATAATTTCAATGTTTTTGAAATTGACATACATGTACAATTAAGTAGACACTGCGCAGCACCCCCCAACAAAAAACCTTCAATTTTACTCCAAATTTCCTTTTTATTGGTAATT
>JAQFYZ010003965.1:0-12197 GCA_034695085.1 Cylindroiulus punctatus | reverse complement strand
ACATTATATTTTTCTCATGAGCAGGTTTCAAAAAATTTTCTACACGATTTATAAGTCAGGGAAATTTACTTGGGTTAATTGTCATGGAATGTCAGGCAAGGTCAGGGAAATGATTTTCTAAATTTGAGTATGAACCCTGGATTTAGAATTGTTAATAATTAGTAGAGCACGAGAGGGACCATCTGTTTCATTTTCAAAAAAATAAATGATAATACATTTTCCTTATTCTTTTATAGAAATATAAATACCTGGTGAACTAGCTGATTTTCGTAAATTTCCACACCACCAATGAACAATGAATGGCTTATTTTATTTTAAAAGAAATTTTTGGAAATACTACTTAATTTTTTTTTTTTTTTTTTTTTTTGTGTAAATCTTGATCACAAATGTAGGACTTTACCCACTGTCTCAAAGCATCTTTTCCTGGTGTTCAGCAAGGTTCACAATGGCAAGCAAGCGTGTAGTTCGTGCATTGCATATGTATGGGTCCTAAGACAACTTTGAGGTCGAAAAGGATCCGGAAATTCATTTTCTCCTACAATGGGTCGTGGATACTTTTCAGACAATTTCTTCTATAGGCGGATGAAATTGGCATCAAATTGCCTTGCCTTGTCCACGCACCCAACGCCTGGAATTCTAATGCTCGAATCAATCGTGCAACTAAACATACACCAAGCCACTTCCGGTGCAATGAACAACCCGGGGATTTGAACCCCGGGCAAATTTCCCCAGTAATTTTGTGATAAAATTCACCAAACTGCATATTTGAATATACCTAACATGAGATCAAACTGGAATTAAGATGTTCAGACAATGGGTACCGCTTAATGTGACCAGTGTATTTGCATGGGGTGGTTTGATTAAAGGCACCTCAAAGTAAGCCAGTAAATGTCGCTGTTTTTAAGGCATTTTGGATAAGATACTGTAATCCAAGCACGTACTTTGTTCGATTTCAGAACAGCTTTATTTGAGATACGACATGGGGGTGGTTTGATTAAAGGCACCTCAAAGTAAGCAAGTAAATGTCGCTGCTTTTAAGGCATTTTGGATAAGATGCTTTAATCCAAGCACGTACTTTGTTCGATTTCAGAACAGCTTTATTTAAGATACGACATGGGGGTAGTTTGATTAAAGGCACCTCAAAGTAAGCAAGTAAATGTCGCTGCTTTTAAGGCATTTTGGATAAGATACTTTAATCCAAGCACTTTGTTCGATTTGAGAATAGCTTTATTTGAGATACGACATGGGGGTAGTTTGATTAAAGGCACCTCAAAGTAAGCAAGTAAATGTCGTTGCTTTTAAGGCATTTTGGATAAGATACTTTAATCCAAGCACGTACTTTGTTCGATTTGAGAATAGCTTTATTTTAGATACGACATAGGGGTAGTTTGATGAAAGACACCTCAAAGTAAGCAAGTAAATGTCGTTGCTTTTAAGGCATTTTGGATAAGATACTTTAATCCAAGCACGTACTTTGTTCGATTTGAGAATAGCTTTATTTGAGATACGACATAGGGGTAGTTTGATTAAAGGCACCTCTAAGTAAGCAAGTAAATGTCGCTGCTTTTAAGGCATTTTGGATAAGATACTTTAATCCAAGCACGTACTTTGTTCGATTTGAGAATAGCTTTATTTGAGATACGACATAGGGGTAGTTTGATTAAAGGCACCTCAAAGTAAGCAAGTAAATGTCGCTGCCTTTAAGGCATTTTGGATAAGATTCTTTAATCCAAGCACGTTCTTTGTTCGATTTAAGAATAGCTTTATTTAAGATACGACATGGGGGTAGTTTGATTGAAGGCACCTCAAAGTAAGCAACTAAATGTCACTGTTTGTACGGCATTTTGGATAAGATACCTGAATCCGAGTACGTACTGCACGTAAACATGTTTTACAAACCTTTGCTCGATTTGAGAATAAGTATTTGAGATTCGACATGAGAGTGGTTTGATCAAAGGTAACTCAAAGTAAGCAAGTAAATATCGTTGCTTTTAAGGCATTTTGGATAAATACCTTAATGCAAGCACGTAGTGTGTGTAAACTTGTTTTACAAACCTTTGTCCGATTTGAGCATAGCTTTATTTGAGATACGACAT
The DNA here is from genome assembly GCA_034695085.1 of Cylindroiulus punctatus. NCBI lineage: Eukaryota > Metazoa > Arthropoda > Diplopoda > Julida > Julidae > Cylindroiulus > Cylindroiulus punctatus. Next base: position 10,101 of record JAQFYZ010003965.1, on the reverse strand, counting down.
GTGGGTAGTTTGATTAAAGGCACCTCAAAGTATGCAAGTAAATGTCGCTGCTTTTAAAGCATTGTGGATAAGATACCTTAATCCAAGCATGTAGTGCGTATAAACATGTTTTACACACCTTCTACATCGATTTGAGATTCGACATGGGGTGGTTTGATTAAAGGTAACTCAATTAATGTAAGCAAGTAAATGTAGCTTAAACATTAATGTCGATTAAACGCACCTCAAGCCAAACAAGTTGAGGGCGCTGCCAATACCAAGTAAACAGTTTAAACATGTCTTAACTTGGGTTTTCGCAAATCAAGATTGACCACACCCCCACAGTACATTCTACTTTTGATGACGCTGAGGATTCTGGGTGTATTGAAGCGTGTTACCACCAGGTGACAAACTTAAGCAAATCATGCAGTATACTAAATCCTTGTAGAATAGCATAAACAAATCATATGTAGAAAAGAAATAACAAAAAATAGGTTTGAAATGCACTGGTCTTTACGGTTCGAACGTTTCTCAAACTTCTGATAAAACTTTTTGTATAATTCATAAAAAGTAAACATGCAGAATGCTTGCAAATGTTATTCCAAAGCTCATGCTTAGCATATTTATGGGCTCTACATGCCACATGTAAATGGATGTGACTCCTACAAGGCGGTTTCTTATCCTTGCAGAAAGATGGCAAAAAGTAAAAATTCTGATGCCCAATAATTGAATTCAAAATATAGAATCTGTGACGCCCGCAGTTTATGCAAATCATCACGATTACTTCTCACATCATACATTTAAAAGAGAAAAAATCAGACAAATACTGCCAAGTATGAGGATTTATGAAGAAAAAATGCACAAGGATAAAAAGCATGAGAAATTAGTGAAAGTCATTAATGATGATTTAGGTGCAGAATGCAATGTGGCGATAAATGAGAAAGCAAACCACGCCAAAAAATAAATGGGGAAATTAACCAAATTATGTGATGCTTGAAAAAGTAGACACAAATTTGAATATTCTGAAGGAACTGAGGACATTAACTTAGGGAAATTAGGATGTCGCAGGCAGATCGAAGATAAACAAAACAAATTGAAAAGACAAAAGAGGGTCACTTAAAAACAATGAGGTGATGGAACAAAATAGAAAGGCTAAAAAACTAGAAATGTAAAAAATCTGAAATATAATGAGAATTCAAATTTATAAAGTCGACTCGTGATTTTTTACGTGGTGTTCATGGGCTTCCGTAGGAAGATTTAGGCTTTGAAAGGCGCAGCGATTTGCTAAGGCGCTCCTACTTAGGAAGCATTACGTTTTCTTACGGAAGCCCTGGTGGCACCACGAGTGCAATTATTTATTTACAGTATATACATACAGTACTATAGTTATTTAGCAGTATATCTGTGTTTCAGTAATCAATTCCATAAATGATGTCTAAATCATAATTTCTTTATTCGCATTTTCACTTCGTCGAATTCACTCCGATATCGATTACACCGCACAGGTGGCGTTCTTTTTGCGACGCTGCCATGGCAACCGATGGCTCGATTCCTGGGAAACGTAATCGATATCGGAACGAAATAAACGCATGTAAACAGCTTAACAGCAAGTATGAACGTCGTTTCAAGAGTCTGTGACTAAAGAATGTCCTGCTGAATGATTGGTCAGTTATATTTTTTAATTCTTTTCATTTGTTCGAGAACCCCGGTCTCTAAAATAAAACGTTGAAGATCTGCCTGTTCAAACAGCGCCACCAAGTGGCCGTTCTTTACTAACTAAGTCCTAAATTTGGAAACTTCTCAAAGTCGAAACCAAACATTATTTATTAGAATAAATAATTACACATCTTGAGTGAGCATTTCAACAGCAGCTCGTACTTCACCAATCAAAGGACGACAAAGCGAGATTCGTAAAGCTTCGCAAAAAGGAATGAGGCATTCTTACCGGCGCACCAATAAGAATTAAAAATGAGCTCTGAAGAGTTTAGAGGTAACTTCTAAAATGATTCAGTAGTCGCTGGGGCACGATGGAGGGCAAAAGTCCCCGAAAACATTCAGTTCATACAGCACGGCGAACACCATGAAAACCACGTACAACACGAGGAGCACAACGCCGAGCAACTTGTTGAGTCTCCATTTGTTGCAATGCATGGCCACCAGTAGTATGACGACAGTGGACAAGAGTGTAATCGCAGAATAGACTAGACCTGAAATGAGAAAAGGGCTTCATTATTTTATTTGGCTTGTCTTGCTTTTTCCCCTAGAAACATGGTTTTCCTGACCCAGACGTTGAAAAGTCCAGGAAATGTAACAAATCTCTTGACAAAGAAGTCAAGAAATGACACAGCCCAGCATGAATTGGATGCCACATGAAAGCTCCATGATAACTGCATTTTAGAATGCATTTACAATCCATTATGAGATACATTTATGTCTCAATCTACATATATTTTGAAATGCATTTCAAAATGCATTTATTTTCCATATGGGTTTATAATTCAGGGAATTTCTCATTAAGTTGGGTGTATCGATATTTTAAATTATATGCACTTAATCCCAATTGAACGTATACGTCCATAATAACGAATTATAAAGTGAACCACTTGTTTACATATAATGGGCGTGTTCAATCGAATCAAAGTCAAGAAATGATACAGCCCAGCATGAATTGGATGCCACATAGTCTGTGACTTAACCCCACATGCAAAAGAAATTATTTCAAACGCATTTTGAAATACATTGCAAATTGTAAAATGTATTGCAAATGTATTTTTTAGAAAAAACTCCATGATAAATGCATTTTAGAATGCATTTACAATCCATTATGAGATGCATTTATGTCTCAATCTACATATATTTTGAAATGTATTTCAAAAATGCAAAATGCACACTTAATCCCAATTGAACGTACACGTCCATAATTCTGAAGAATAAAGTGAACCACATCTTCACATATAATGGGCGTGTTCAATCGAATCAAATTACATAGATGTTTCCTATTGTTTCGCCTAACTCTAATAAAAAAATCACACGTAATGAATTTCAGTAAAAAACTCAAAAATTACCTTTGCTGTACACAAGTATTACACTCCCAGGCTTGTTAATCGCAGTCTGTATGAACCAGGGCAATCCCAGGCAAAGTAAGATGTCAAACACGTTGCTGCCAATGGCGTTGGAAATGGCCATGTCACCCAAACCTGCAAAAAAGGTCAGAAATTTTGGGCTGATGACATATCGATGCATGAGTGTTACTCATGAGTGAGATGTGATTTGAGGCAAAATGAATTCAAAAACATTTTGGAAAAAAGTTTTTTTTCCCCACCTTCCTTCATGATGATGACGCTTGTGATGACATCCGGTAGGCTGACCCCTGCAGCCAGAAATGTGAGGCTCATCACGGTATCAGGAATCCACAAGGTGAACCCTTAAAACACAATGTAACTCAATGTAAGTCCGAGTATACAATATACGTTCCTGACCAGTCTTACACAGCATGGTTCACGGTAATTTGTCACAAAAGCAAAGATATCCGAATGCCATCCGAATGTATCTCGTAAACTAGATCAGTTAGAGCAGTAGTTACAATTTGAAAGTTGTAGATCAGGACGTAATTAGTTTACAAACGTTTTATGTGTTTCTGGGAAACGGTCCTGTGAAATTATTTTGAACTTATGGTTTTTCAGGTTTAGCGCATTGTTGCACAGCATCGAAGCATTGCAGGGCAGCAAACGGCTTCATATTGAAAAGTAATATTATGCTCAAATACCATGTCAGTGTCATCAAAGCCTTGAATCAAGCATGTCACTAGCAGGATTGGACTTTGCAAAGCAATTGCACAATCCTGACATTAGCCATGCTTTGCTTTGGTCCGAAGCTGTGCACCGAACCCGCCACCCCAGAAATTGGTCAAATCTTTGCAGGAGTCCTAATGCACCGTTTGAAATTGTAATGATTGAAAGTTGTGCAATATGTGGAAAATGCATCGTCCAAAGACGGTCCATCTCCAATATAACGTTGCCATATTTTCACTTATGTGCAATTTGGTTGCATGTCTGGAGGATTGATACCCCACATCACTATATAACTTATTAACAAAGTTACATATCGTATGTTTTTTTAGATCTCGAATAGTTGTTTGCTTGTATAATTGTTGATTGTATTTTTATATAACCAAGTGATCTGCCTTCAAGGGCGGGCTGGCAATTTTTTTTGCCAGAAAGATAACCATACCATTTACCAAAATGACACCCTGTGCTAGCATAAAAAATGCCGCTAGTCCATAATTGCAATATTTCGAACAAGACTTCCAACATCAACTTTTCCAGACATTGACCATAACCTGTTCATGGACATTGACCATAAGCTGCTGATGGAAATCTCAAATCTTCACATACATAATCAATATAAATAAATAATAACCAATATATGTGCAAAATAATGTGCAATGCTAATACGTTTACCTATAACCGTGATCATCCACACGAGCACGTACGACTGTACGCACAGCCATAACACGGACATGAGGAACGTGAGCAGGTACCATCTCCTCCACCGTCTTTTGCGGCAGTCAGGAACTGTCACGTGGAAGGCCAGATTCCATGGCAACGAAGTGGCCCACAGAAGCCCTTTGAAGTGCCCTTTGGGGCGAGTGAATTTACTGCAGGCCTCGGCGTCTTCCTGCTGCTGCAAGGAAGTTGCGGATTCCTCGGATCCTTCGGGTTGAACATCTGAAAATGCCAGAATTTGTCAGTTTTATTCAGTGCATGCCTCCTACATCAAATTATACTATTTTTCAACCAAATCCTGCATATTTCAAACCAGCCCCCAACAGCACGCGGCACTCATGCGCGGTGTGTTTACACCGCGCAAAATTTAAGCTGCTTTGGTAAAATGTACCTTTGTTTGAGTTCAGCTGGGTTTCAGTCTCACCGGTCTGCAGCGTGTCATCAACCTTGTTGTAGCCAATCAGGGGCGAGATTTCAGTATCACCAAACTTGCACTTGCACACTTTTTTGGCCCATTGCTCGAGCGGGACGTTGTAGTGCATGATGATGCAGTACATCACGTAAAGCAGCAATAATGCCACCGACTCGTACCTGCATTTAAAAACGACATTGAATTTGGCATCCAAGAAACGAAAATACCTGAAATGTGGTGTGAAATGTTACCATGTCACAATTTCATCCTCTATCGTGTAAATCAAAGCGCACACGCTGATGAGGTACACGGTCGAGTCCCTGGTGATTGGATACCAATCCAGCTGCAACACCTTTAAGGATTTGATTTTTTTAAGTTGAAATTCTTCCATAAATTTTCTGCTGCGAAACTTTATGATAAAAGTAGGTGCTTACTGCTGCGGTGCACAGGCCACATATCCCAATTAGCATCAGGATGTTAAAGACTGCTGATCCAACAACTGTTCCAACTCCAATGTCGTCCTGTAAGATTTATGAATTCTTGAACGAACTTCAAAACTTCCACAAAACGCTATCACTGCATTGTCTTGCAAAGTTACAGGGTTTCCCAGAAATTAAATTTACAACTTCCCTGGCATTGCCCAACTTTTTCAGGTTTTAAAAAACCCATTAAAATGCGAAAATATGACATATGCTAAAGTGAAAAATGCTATGTTTATTGTTCATTGTTTATAAACATGAGATGAACGCAAATTTTAACAAGAAACTACACATTTTTGTATAAAAAACTTCAAATTAGATTAGTTTGTTCGAATTTATGATTTCATATTGATGTTTTCCACAGATTTGCTTGCTTCAATGGATAGCTTGAGTAAATTTTAAAAAAAATATTGAGACAAAATCCATCTAATTCTTTGTAAGGTTATTCTTCTTACAATAAGCAGAAGAAAAATGCAAAGATTTCCAAAATTTTGCCTGAAAAGGTATTTTTGAGATCTGGCTGTTGCTTGACAGATTATGTCAAAGGTGAATATATGATATGCCTGAATGAACTAGGACTTGGTGGCATCCAATTCATGCTGGGCTGACGAAGTGTGTCATTTCTTGAATTCTGTGTCAAGAGATTTGTTTAATTTCCCTGACTTTTCCATGCCTTTCCAACTTCCCTGACTTTTCAGGTTTTCCAGGTCTGGAGGAACCCTGTATTAACCTAATAACATGGCCTCCAATTATCATCCTGTATGAATCCAGTAAATAATATGCATTATAATAACATTTCAGTTTTGATGGAATGGCTCCAGTGACGTATTGGAATAACAGAATATAATAATTTAATTAGTATTGAATTATGATACACGATAATAACAGATATGTACATGATATGGAATGCATTTTCTGAGAGTTTCTCTACATTTGAAGCTGCATATAAAATAACACAGCAACTTGCATATTATTCCAAACAGCACAATGACCTGCATGACCTACCTGTGTTATGAACACTGCTATCAATGACGTCGCCAGTTCCGGGGCGGAACTTCCGGCGGCCATGAAAGTCGCTCCAGCCACATCGGGCTGCAAATGTAGTGCTAGGAATGTTCAAAAATGCGGCATTAGACAAATGAAACCCAGTTTTTACATAAAATTATGACTTTCCCCAAGATCCTAAAGCTGTTTCTTCATAAATATAAAATTGGAAAATATTTTTAATTTAAAATTTGACAAAAACAACGAAATATTTACATTCGCAGATGATTTCCAAAGAGGGCACAAAAAATTCGTCGCAAATAATAGCCAGTCCTAGGAACATGTAAAAGGCAGTGATGACGTAGAGGATAATGGCCCCTCTCAGCCGGACTTCCGGTGAGAAAAAGGGCCTCGGAAACTCTTCGATAGATGCCGGAGTGCAATTGTAGCGGCTGCCCGAAGGTTCTTTCAAAATAACAGAATCTAAAACACCACAAATGGGTAGAATCAGAATTATTTTAGGCCATTTTAAAGAAACTATTTTGAAAAAAGTTTTTTTTGTCATAATTTTGGAAAAATTATATAACACATTGGCTGTAGTTAGATTTAAGTGGACATTGCTAAACATTTTGAAGAAACATCATACAGTAAATGGATAGAGAGGACATATTGATTTGGAAAAACTATTTAGTTACATGCACTTTGAATATATGTTATGGCCAAGTCGAAGGATGCACGAATTGCAATGGATTAATTAATCAGTATTTTTCCAGAAATGCTTTCTCAAATCGTAATAACGAGGGGCGCATAATTTAAAAAAAAATGAATCCCAGGATTAAGTAAACTTTTCTTAATAATTTTCAGTAAATATCATTTGGAGGGCACATGTTTGTGGTAAAAACGTGTACACCAATAATACATTTAAGCGGTTTTTCATGCGAATTTTGCTCAACTATTTAGGAAAAACTGTTTAGATCAAATCTTTAAATCAAGAGTTTGGATCAAATTCATTAATATCGCAGGAAGGCGGGCACATTAATATATATCACTGATTACTGAAATATCACATTTAAGTACATTTGTTCAAAGTTTTCACTAAATATTTATATATATAATATATAAGTTAGGCCACATACAGCTGTAAAACTAAGATTCCAAAATAACTAATAATGTTTAGTGAATATTTTACTTAGCAATATTGAATAAACATACCATTCTAATGGGATTTAAAAAAAAAAAATCACAAATGTTAGATTATGACCTACATCTCTGCAAAACTGCATATTTTCAACCAAGCAAAACATTTGGAATAAATGTTCCAAAAAAATTTCAGAAATACCTCACCCTCACACATTTCATGTATTGAAAATGTAATTAATGACAAGAAACCTTACCGGCGTGTTCATAGGGGCGCTGAGTGTACGAATCGCTCGTTGCGCCCTCTGGATTCCTGGCGTCCCGTTTCACGGCGCTCCAGCAGAGCGACGTCGTGATGCAAATCAACACTAGCGCCAAATGCTTGGTAGTGAATGTTTTTCTCAGGAACGCCATTGCTGCAAAACATGGCAAATTTGGTTGATTTTCCAAAGTTTGTTTTAGTGCAAAAGGCCAGGATGAACTAAGCCGCAACACCGCCGCACACCGGCATCTAGCGGTCGATAAGCTCAACTTGCAAAAACTGAATTTGTAACAGGGAAAAAATGGGTGTTACTAAGTTCGGGACCTTATTGTTCATCCTGTTTTCATGTTCATTTGAAGAAACATGATTCCTGCTGTTTCCAGTTGTGCAAGCAAACATTCTGATTTTTAAATTTGCCGCCATTTTCATCAGCTAGAGACGCCACACCGCCATCTAGCGCCAAATAAGTACAACTACATGTATGTCCAGTTTGAATTGAAACGCGGCACCTGATGGGTGATGAATAATTTACATAAATTTTCAAACAGGCATTGTTTATGGGAATTCCAGACGTTGCAGTGTTCTATGCAAAAGCCAAAACAAAAACTTTGCACCAAGGATTTTTGGACCAAAACTTTGAGAGCCACATGTCGCTATTTCAAAATTGAAATTTGGAATGTTTTCGAAAAAACAACTGACTCAGCTGACCCCAATGTGCAGAACAGGGTGCCTAAATTATTCACTTAGCAACAGCCTAATTTATGGTGGTAATGACTATTTTCCTGATATTCTTCCTACCGATTTCTGTGGTTCAACATACATGTAGATGAATTTGCATGATATGTAATAATAACAACATTTCAAATATAAAGGGATTGTTATTAGCAGTCTGTTTTGTGGCATCCAGCTAACATTTTCAAGGTGACTACCTGGATGCCATGACTAAATTTAAATGACATTTACACCCTCTATCTTATGTCAGCACACTAAACGATTTTCAACCTGTTTCCAAATGATGACAGTATCATTGGACAAAAAAATTTCAACTTAGGGAAAACTTGTATCAAGCTTAATGATGACAGATTTTAGTCAGACAAAAGCACATTAGAAAAAATGGAAAAAACAACGTTGTAGACGCAATTTTTTGTGAAAATAGATGAGAAATGGTGAATTTTAGTCATTTTCTGTTGTTGTTTGAAAGCCCACACACTCCAAAGTTTATGACATCCTAGTTAATGTTGAATGTCCCTATGTCCATTTCGGATATTACATATGTATTTCAAATTTTAGTGGAATTTAATAGTGCACAAGTAACATGTATTAAAGGATGAAAGCTCAACTTTGCATTATGTAGTTAAGGGTCATCCATAAATCTGAAAATACAAGTCAATTCTATGTTTGTTCTGTATTCTTATCCTATTTTTCCTTATTCTGTATTTTATTTTTAATTTTTTACTGAAATCTGATTTTTAATTCGTTGTTCAAATTGATACAGTATCATTGGATTCTCCAATCCTTTCTTTATACGGGGTGGGAGGGAATCATGGTCATCAATTGTGGAATTTCGATTTTAATGTGGTTGGAATTGATATGAAAGTGATAAAACCGAAGCTGGAAAAGCAAACGGATATTATAAGCTTTTCAATCTTAATTGACTTAAGTATATTTTCAGGGTTCATACGCACCTGAAAAGTCAGGGAATGTCAGGGAAAGTCAGGGAAGAGGAAAATGGTCAGGGAGAGCCAGGGAAAACTACGTTTTTTGCTGTAAAATCAGGCAAAGTCAACAAAATAAAATTGAAAAATAAATAACATCCCAGAAAATACCCAAAAAATAATTTTTTACATGTTTATTAATTATTTTGAGATTTCTGCTGACCATTTCCAAAAGTTGATTTTAATAAGCAGGTTGAAAAAAAAAATTGTACACGATTTATCAGTCAGGGAAATTTACTTGGGTTGTCAGGGAAAGTCAGGGAAATGATTTTGTAAATTTGAGTATGAACCCTGATTTTGGAAATGATGATGACGGTGTTGAGTTTTCGATTTTGACGTGCATTTTTTTCCAGATCGGGTTGGACATGGGGGTGTAAAAATTATGAAAAATTTTATGACGTCTTTTATGGATGACCCCTTAGTCCTACTTCAAAGCTATTTTGGGGGCAGCCTGTAATGCCCTCAGCAGCCAGACGGTCAACATGGCTGTAAAATCAGGGAAAGTCAGGGAAAATTAATTTTTTAACAAAATAAAATTGAAAAATAAATTACATCCCAAAAAATACACAAAAAATAATTTTTTACATGTTTATTAATTATTTTGAGATTTCTGCTGACCATTTCCAAA
>JAQFYZ010003964.1:0-12199 GCA_034695085.1 Cylindroiulus punctatus | reverse complement strand
TTCTTGCCAATAGGAAGCTGTTGACTACTACTAAAAATGTCACTTTTTAAAGTCCTAAAAAGTCCTAAAATTTAATCGAAAAAAAGTCCTAAAAAGTCCTAAAAATTGGATCTCAGAAATCGGTCGCCACCCTGATTATGCATCCATGTTGAAAAAATGAAGCAAACATTTCCTTCAACATGGACATGTTAGAAAGAAGTGTGTTAACTTCAGTGCGTTTAATCGATTCTTTGCACAGCCACATTTAACATCTGATGGAGGCAGAATCAATCATAAACAGTTTGTGATTTATGTTTTTTTTCGATTAGTCGTGCATATGTGGCCTTGCCCGTCAATCAGCTCTCTTATCAGTCTTAGGGCTGAATGCCCCAAACGACGCCAAATTTCACCGCTGATTAAACCAGTTGGTGCATCCGAATATCAGCGTTTCACAGCGTCCAGGAATGCATCTTTCTGCTCATTAATTTTTTCGGTAATGTCTGGGTGCAGTGAACAGCCCTCGGTGTAGCTCGAGCTTATTCTGACTTTAGCAAAGTTGTAATTAGCTTTCTGTTATAGCGATATATGTTCGTGGAAACGTCGATGCCAATGAGGAGCCTATTTCTGTACCAATTTTTTCTGTCCTTCAAGAATGCATTATTCATGTGGGCATTGCAAACTATTTGCTAATCGTTTTGGGAAAGTATCCTATTATTGAGCCCGCAATTCCCGATTGAATGGGCTGCAAATTGTACGTACATTGGGTTCCCACTCGTACCACTGAGAGCAACATGAAATTCAATTAGAAATTAGCTCAGCGGTTGATCGGAAAGAATCGCTGGATTAAATATGGCATGCGTTTCACGGAATTGCTTCAGAATTCTTGACCCTGGCTTATTAATTCAATGAGCCCCATAGCTGAAATTGAATTCATGGACGACTCTGGGAAATGTGCCCCAGCCCGCCAGGTTGCGTGGGTGGTTTCTTGGTAAATGAAAACAAAAACTGCTAAGTGAAATTTCATTATTTGCGAGGAGTATTATTGCGAATATCAAGGCGTGTTTGGTTTCTGCAAGTTGCGACGTTATCTTCAATGAATGATTCGAGTGCTTTGGATCATGCCAAAGGAAATAAGTAGATGTTATTTATGGAAACATTGTGCAAATGTCATTCGGCAGTGTGCAGTATATCTTAAATTAACCTGAAATTAAATACACTTAAACCTGCTGTGACTGGGGGAATAATGCTCGTATACAATTTTATGTCCATGCGAAGCAATAAGTTAAACCCGAAGTATCATTGAACTGTCATTGCCCATTTTTTGGGGAACTATCACGGCATAATATAACTTGAATAGATGTGTTATATAGTTATCCAATCTTAGATACACATACTGACGTTATTGGATGCTGGATAAGCACGTGCCATTTTCTGCAACAAAATTTCGTGGAAATGGGGGAAACTTAAGTTAGGCTAAGTAACAATAATAACTTATTTCTTCTTATTTCGAACAAGGTCTTCTCATTTATGGCAGTTTTCAAATAAAACGCGTGGGTTTTTCAAAAAAAACTACTTTCTTCAAATTCTATCCATTCTTCATAAAGCTCAGCTTAGACTTGTGAAGCTTGTCAATACATTTTCCATCGTCCTGTTGTTTTATTTTCATTCCCCGAAATTTGACGTAATCGTAATCGTGCTATCTGGGTTCATGTTACTTTCTCATTCATTCCCCACTCGATTTTTGGAAGGTTGTTTGGAAGGTTAACTGAAATGCTATCAAAATTCGGTTGTTAATCTCATTATCAAAGCCTTGATTTTAATTCTATTTCTTTTAATCGTTATCAAGTGGACAGGACCTTTAGTAAGAATTTGTTAAAGATATGTAATCCATTGAAAACATACTGTGTCAGCTGCATAATTAATTCTGGTTTAGGTAAGTGACCTTATACGAGCCTTATTTAACTGCGTATCACGAAAGCACATCGGCTTGGGCCATATGTTTTATAGACAAAGATGATGTCTACTAATTAGTCATTGTGATTGACAATATGGCTCTTCGTATACACGGTCATGAACTCATTTGTCTGATCCTGAGCTTATTTCCATGCCAACGTTAATGCGGTTGAACATTGAGCTGGGTTTCTTGAAATTTAGTTTGACATTGTTGACCATCTTTTGTTTCTGCTTTCGAGTTTCAAGCGTATGTGATACAGTAATAATTTTTATATAAATATGATTTTCTAGAATTGTGTTATCGCGCATGAGAAGTTACGAGGGAGCTCTTCTTCATTATCATTGTCATCTTAATGCCTTTTCAAAATAACTGGAGCATCCCACACATGCGTTCTCATTTTTTGTCTTATGTAGAGTCCTTAAAGACGCTGGTCCTTTCTTAAAGCAACAATAACGACAAAAAATGCATTGTGTTTTAAGTCGAGTCGCGACAGATGCAGTTATGATCTTGACATGTAATAATATTGATAGTTTTTTTAAATCTGGGCTTCTTTAATGCTGCAAAATGCTGTTAAATCTCATAGGATGCTCGAGCTTTCTGTTGAAATTTCTGTCTGCATTAAACAATGTACATGTAACTGACTGCCTTACTATTTTTTAAATAGGGCCTTAAACTACTGGTGCGCTAACTTCACATCATCAACTTAATGTATTTTCGAAATGCTATGAACCCCTGTACATACCGACATGTGTTTAGGTTGGTCAACCACCAATGTGTTGACGCAGCACCACCTTTAAATCGTCTACTGAATTCGGCCGCACCATGTATTACATGTAAGCTTATTTAAATCGGGTATTTTCAAAATGATGCCATTGTTGGTATGCATGGCTAGGGTTTATGGTTCGTGAATTGCTAACTTGCATCGGAGCAAGTACCTATAGTATCTATAGTGGCTCCAAGCCCAATTGCAAGTGAAAGTGAAAAATTTGGGTTAAAATCTCGCTTTTGGAGATACACATATCTGAATGAATGGTAAGGAAAGAAGCTGTAGCACACAAGTGCTTAGTTTTCTTGCCAGTTATCACAGCAGCGCGATCGATATTGCGAACGTGCACGCAAGTTTTAGCTTTTTTATCATGAAAAATTATCGGGGGTTTTAAAAATTGATTTAAGACTGGCGAATTCCACCGGGAGCTACCCTTTCTTAAAGCTGAGGATAGTCTTATTGTTTTCTTCACGCCTCGTTCGTGCCGGAGCATACAAACGCAAAGGTTATTTCTTACCACGTAGCATTTTTCATCCAGTATATGGTTATTGTTTTTCTTGAAGTCGTGAATTACGCCGTTCATTATTAAAAAAATTAAATAAAGATGAGAAAAATTCGAAATTGAACGTGTTCCAATTTCAGCGCGTGCTAGGTGGCGCACGTGCAATTTCGAATTTTTCTATTCTTTATTTAATTTTCTAATAATAAACGGCGTAAAATTCAGATTAAAATGGCCATATACTGGATGGAAATTTCCTACATGGTAAGAAATAACTTTAGCGTTTGTATTAATTTGTTAAAGGGAAATTGTCTAGCACGTTTTTTTGCATGGTGGATGAAATTATTTCTTCTTATGCTTTTGCACTTCCCATTCGCATTTTATTGATTTGGGATTCTAAGAGTCGTATTTTTTGCATTAATTTGGGCGATGCCTTCGCCAGTTTCCGGAAATGCCAATGTCAGTAGATTTTCATGAAATTGCGTTGCGTGATTCTTAAGTTTCGATTGTCTGGAATCGAACGAAACATTGTGCAGCGCAATATTTCATTTGCATCATACCACGCATTCATTTATGCGGGAAATCTACATACTCTGTGATCGCTTTTTATTCCTGGAATTTGTACTTGTCCACCGTGGAATAATGTGTCTGCGAAATGGCAAAAACGCCTCCTTTCGTGATATTAGATCATATTTATTGCGCGGAAGTCCTGTTATCGAATTCGCTGAATATCAGATGAGTATGCAGATGAATAAAAATACTAAAGCAACTTTTGATAAAAAATCTTATCTTTTTACCATGCTTATTTTTCTAAACTAACTTTACCTAGCTACACACTGTAATTGAGAACATCAGGGCTGGTTTCATTATTCCGAAAACCACACTTTCAGATTGATGAAACCAGCCCCGGAGGCTCTAGTGTAGTTAATTGGTAAACTAATATGACCGAGGTATTTTTATCATCATTCTCAGACATATCGAAAATGAATATCACTGATGTAATCCTGTCTTGTAATAGCGTCTACGAAAATCCTTCGGTTTTCAGAAAAACACTTCTTAAATTTCGGAAATTAAGCTATCCTATTATTGTAAAAGTTTATTTTTAATACTTGACTTTTTAATTTGCATGTAATTAAATTTGTACGCACTATTCTGTTTCTAAGTCATTTAGCCATTGCTTTTATGTGGCTATACTGGTATTGACATTTTGGTGATGTCATGCTAATCTTCTCTGTATCGTTCTAATTTTAGTATGTGTACTGCCGAAGCCTAGTTTAGATGTGCCCATTTGTGGCATTTTGCGAAATGCTAAACTCTTTCAAAGAACCTTTCAAAGGATCTCGTGGGAAAAGCATCTTCATTTCGCCATTGAATTAATAAGGCAATTTTGTGGGCTATGATTGCGTGCCTCAGGTAGCATATTTTCTGCTTTCTCGGTTTTTCTGGGCCAAAATTCTCGGAAAGTGCAGTCTTATCTCGGAATAATATTTTTGAGTACAGTTTATTGTCGAGGCGGCCTAATGGCTGTCGTTTTGGGGAGAATGTTGGGGGAAGATAGGTAAACCAGCCGTATAGCTTGGTTTTGAATTAGTCGATGCGTTTGTTGACAGGGACCATTGTCAGTCATGTTTCGCTGATCCCTTTTTGCAATTTTCCGAAAATTGTATCTCGCCGAATTGGATTTAACCGCTGTTGTTGCCGAGGGATTGTGCGGAAATAAAATGGAAATAAATCTGCCGTACTTATGATATCACATTGGATTGATTCCTTAAAACGAATATCTTGCTCTGACGAAATTTAATATTCATAGGCTCACGTACGTACCACCGATTTCCCTCCGCAAAGTTCAAAACACTAAACAAATTGAATAAAATATGCACTTCGGTTTCTGTTTTTTCCCTGATGCGTTTTCCATTTTCCTAATGTAAATGTTCTATTGCTAAGCCATTATATGCCCACCTGACAGACTGTACATAATACAGTGTATGTCGAAAGCTGCATTTCTTTTCCTTCACTTTTACCTTGCAATGCTTTATTATACTTTATTTGAAAATCCGCATTTGGGAGGTTCATTTCAAGGCAAGTTAACCTAAATTTTGTGCGTACATGTAAACATAATGATAACGGTCGTATCTGAAAATGATTTTCTGCATATTACAATGGGATAAACATTGGTATAGGCCATACTCCAGATATGCACAAAATATTTACATTTGTGGTGCCATGTTTATTATACCAGAATGACACCTGTCCTGGTTCATGGAATCTGTATTTTTGTCTTTTGTTTAATTAACCTAATATGTAACCTACTCCCTGCAGCCTAACTGATGATGCAATTTCTGATTCAGCAGCCCCTAACCACCAGGCAATCACTGCCAGCTACGAGCCGGTAGGAGAAGCCCACGTGAGGCAATGCCGGATCAGGGACAATACCAAAGTATGCCCTGACAATATGCAAACGTATGTATGAGCCAGACAGTTTAATGACAGAATACCGGAAACATTACAGTGGAGATAAGAACCACTTTGGAGACGTGCGTTAGCCTACTGATATGCTGTCATCCAGATTCAGTTTTCTAGAGAGTTTTTGCCCCATTTTCACCCGGATGTAGGCCCGACTTGGATTCTGGGACCTCGTTTGGCTTTTGTAAGCTTCTCAAACTATTTCCTCACTGCCACAGAATTGGATTTTCTTCGCTTCCGTTATCAACTCGCACATTGGTTCTGCTGGGTCCATTTGGTTTTGGTCTTTTGTGGGGGCTGCCTGTCATAACTGATAAGTATCCAGTTTTTTGGGACAGCATGGGGTAGGGACAGACAGACGCACTGACGAAAGGAAGACATTTTCTGTTATTTGACGGCGTTGAAAGCAGCGTGGAAAGTCGAAAAATAATGGGACCGAAACCGAAAATCCCCAACTGCTTTCTTCCCCATGCATCAAATGTGCCCCAGAAATAAAAAAGGCGACCTAATTTAGTACCATGAAGCCTCCCGGATAAGGAAATCGATCCTGCTTTTTGATATTAATCTTATTATACCCTTTTGTCATTTTTGGTATCTTACAGTGGGTGCTGTCTTACCTCAGGAGGGGTTTCTTCAAGCATCCTATACTAGGCTGGTGACCTCCTTAGGCATCCAGCCTTGCAGTAATGGCTTTTCTGATATCTTTAATGGAGCGGAATTGACATAATCATCTTTTAACTATTGCTTCTCCGGTGTTTTAACGGCAACTGATAGTCGTTAGTGGTTTTCCATCCTTAACGGACTGAAAGTGCTGCAGTGTGCATTTGTCATGTGGAGAATGCATCATCCTTTAAAGTCCCAATTAAGTGCTTGCTTACCAGATTTTGAAACATGGCTGTCTTTGGTCAACTGAAGACTGTTATCATGTCGAGCTTTTATTTTGGTACGTTACGAACGTTGCTTAAACATTTTAAACGCATAGAAAGTGGTATGAAAAAATGCATATCACAGTGCATGAATGCACAATATCAGCATTTTATCAGAAAATTAGTTTGGGGGTGATGCCGGTGGGCTCAAAACATCAGAAGCCGTTTGGGGATGTTATACTGTATTTCAAAATAAGCAATGAATTGAAACCATTACGCAATTACGAGGTTAGTTATCCGACTAATTTTAGATGTGGGTAGTGCAGTTCTGTTTCACAACGGTGAATTGTTTCCAAAGCATTTTGCATGATAACGGTCTTGTTTACTGCCTTATACTATAATGTCTTGTCGCTGTTATGTCTTTGGCCACTCCTCGTTCATTGCTATTACAAACCCATTTCACTTTGTGAAAATTGTTTGCGGATTGATAGTTGGCCCACCGTGATGCACACTGTTATTAGTTTGTAAAGAATGCATTATTTTGAGTACAATCTACATACGCTAACACTGTATGTACTTGTAATAAGTACACACTGTATATTGTCACGACCGCAGGCTTGCCTCTGGTTTTGTTGATATTTTCATTGTTTATCCTTGGATTTATCGTGTCATCAGCGCATTACCAGCAAATTGTAATGGTGCACAGCATTGATAATGCGTCAAAGTAACCAAGACATATCGATTGCTTGCAACTGCTACAAAGCAAATCCACATCTGGCGAGCAATCTTACAGCGTAAATCAATATCTGTATTTTATCAGATAATAAATTGGGGGCGTGATGCCGGGTAGCCCAAAACATATGGAAGACGATATATTTAAAAGTAACAAATATCACAATTTAAAATTTCTTTTTAATCCGATTAATGTATACATTTTTAGTAATTTGAAATATATTTTTACACATTGGACACATTAACGCTGGCCCTCTATGATGATGGCATTCCTTACTTTTTCATATGTCAACGAAGGTCATTAAGACCCAAAGGTGCAATTCAGGTTTTAATATAAATAGTGAAGAAGTGTTAAGCTTATATCATGCCTTTGCCAATTAAGGACACATGATTGAGGATTACAGATGACAAATTATTGGCTAATAGGCCCAACCGAACAAGTCTTGCAGCATTGAGCAAATTATCAACCAAAATGCCTCAGTCACTGTAATTGCTCAAGGTGTAGATCTTTGTCAGATTTATGTCAGCATATATGTTATGCCTGGATTAACCATTTCTGTGCAATTTTTTTTGCTGTGCCTTCACATTAATAGCACCCTGGACACTACCAGGCTTGCTTTAATTGCGATATAAGATGTCATGCAATGTGCACACATTCAGTGGTTAAATTCACGTGAAACTTAGGAGATCTCTATGGGGAAATGAGGGCTTGTTTGTGGCAGTTAAAACATTTCGAATTACGACCTATATAAGTTTTCGCGAGTTCCAAAATTGGTGTTTTTGTAACTGAAGTTATTGTGCACCCCAGGCACGTCCTCCGGAATGAAAGAGCTGCTTCTGTATTCATATCTGAACGAGCAGTTGCAATGATAATGTCTGCTTGTTTCCTTTCTTATTAACGAAATGATTGATGTCAAACTGCTCCTAATGTGATTCCGCCTCCTTCATCTGATATTAATGAAACTTCGATCCGTTTTAATCCGCATCAAACGTAAACAGACAGTTTCTCGCGGTTGTGTCGATACTCCCACACAGATAAGAAAACATCTTGTTGTATATTTATTGCGTGAAATGTCGAAGGTGAAATCGTGGTCAATAAGTTTATAGTTTTAACACATTTTAGCAAACATCTGACCTTGCCACATTGAGTAAAAGCGTATACACTTTGAAATACAGGGCGAGTCAAAACATTATTTTTGCAACAAACGTGTCGATTTTATTCCATTTGACACTAAATATAACTGCACGACTCAGTATGGCGGAAAACATTGCATAATGAAGATAACGCCATTTATTGAATTAATAATAAAATAATGCCAGTCCCGTATTAGAGGTTTTAGCTTTTTGACCCACCCTGCATTACATAATGCATTACTGTCCACTGGCCGTAAAAGTTAATTGCGTAAGTTCACTCGATATTGTCCCCCTTAAGTGGGTAAATGAAGTCACTTTATTTTTACCCAGATTTGGCTCTTAAGGATGCAAAGGCGGCTTTGTGTTTGCATCACAACGTCCTTTTGTGTACTAAGGACCCACTTGAATTTGCCATGCATGTCAACTCTGGAACAAGCTTTTCGTCTGCAATTTATAACGTTGTTCTGAAGCTGTTTTGCTAATTCCTTGCTAATGATGCCATTAGCATTGTTCTTTTTCATCGAAGTTTGAATGAATGCCACTTGTTTAGTTGATTCTGCAGCCATGAAAAGAAAGTGACGTCTTAGGATTTGATGGGGGTGATGTCCTTGGATGTTCGTGAATCAGGATCTGAAGGATCTGCATATAAATGGGTGGAAACAACCACATATTCAGCTAGGGTGGTAACTTTGATCTTAGGCTTGCAGTGATTGCCTACAGACAAGGGGCAGCTAAATATGAAATTTAAATTAATTTTTGTACGAGCACCTGATGAAGGCATTCAGTTGTCTAAACCTTGTGAAGTGTAACTATCAATAAATTTGATAAACTGACCAATAAGTATAACTTCAGTAAGTACCTTGCGGTTGTTATACGTATCCTATCCTTAAGGCCTATTTAAAGTAATTTTTTGCAATTGAATTTTGATGATTTGATGAATTAATTTCAATTTCAAATGAAACTAAATGTTTTAATTTAAAGCTTATATTGATAGTATGTTCCTGCGCTATATAAAATGGCAGGTGCTGCCATCTATCGATCATAAATCAGAATAAAAGGTGAAACATATAGAATTATCGTTTTTTATTAATATCATATACCTTTCCATGAGTTGTCAAGAGCACATTCCAAAAAACGCGAGTCCCTGTTAATGTTTACAGAAAAATTATTTTTATATGTTGATCAGGAAAGGAGAAATTGTATTTGGTAATTTCATGCAGGTTGTCCCCAAAGTCCCAACGCACTTTCAATGGGCCTTAAGTAAACCTATTGAAAGAAATGCTGTCTTGCTCAGTGACCTCAGTAAGGGAAATTTTCAGCCACAGCAGTGAAGTTCTTACTTGAGCTTGTATGCCTCAATATGAACATACAGGTAAATGCATCATCAAAGATGTCAGTTCCGTCGATACCATTAACTTATGCGCTATATACCCGGTATGGCTGAACTGTTTTGACACTATACTCGTAATTTCGGATATGGATTTTCGTCATGTGAACTTGGCATGTGGCTGCTTCTGGAGGTAAGAAAACCTTTAAAGGTTCTTGCATTTTCTGGCTTTTATATGGGCACGAAAGTTGATGGCCTTTGTTTGCTGAAAGTCATTATGTCAGTTATGATTAATATTGACTTTCACTCAGCACAATTTGAATCGATGGAGTTGTCAAGTCTACGGGATCGATAGTCCATGCGAAACTTGTTATGCCCGCAACCGCTCAGGATGTAAACAGCCAATTTCCCTGCAAAAGATACATCATATTAAAATCACGAGGCAAGATTTCAGCCCGGTTTGCAAAGCGTAGAGATACATGAGCCAAAATTAGAAACTGAAGCTCGGATAAGTTATTGGCATCACATTTTCTGGCGCTGGAACAGCCGCCAATAAGTCAATCAAAAACATGCAAATTGGTGCAACCTAGACACCCCAATGCTGTACATTTTGCGCTTAGCTGCACTCTGGTGCAACTAGGAGGAATATCTCCATCCATCCCCTATCTAATTTCGTAAGATTTTTCAATTTCAAGAATGCATTTTTATTTTTGAACAGCTTGTGTCTATGGTTACAGTGGTTTGCCAGCAAGTCGTGGCTTGGATATACTAAAGTGAGAATCCGATGTGGTTTCTGTCAAAGCACTTCAAACCAAGCAAGTTAGCCACTTCAAATGGCATGTAAATAGTTTCAACAGGATCCTGTATGAAACTGTGTCCTGTAATTGGCAAATTTAAAACCATATGCCACGAAGCTCCCACCCACCCAGATCAGGTGCCATTGTAAAAGCATGCGAAAAACGTTGTATCTGGTTTTTGCAAACTCCGATACAAACCACCCCCAAGGGCCGTGGGGGTGTTTCTATTTCAGATGAATTAAAAGCTTTTGTTTATCGACATTGATATAGGTGTTCTCGCACTTAGTTTCTGTTTTTCAGATTTGTAAGACAAAAGTACCCCTGAATGACGCCAACCTTTAGGTCCCATACACTCAATGTAAAAAACCAAGATTGCCATTTGTAAAGTCACAAAGTAATACAAACGCTTAAGGCTGTGATTTTTTACAATTGAATTTTGATAATTTTGGACAGATATGATAATTTCAAATGAAATTAAATGTTTTAATTCAAAGTTTATGTCGATAGTAAGTTCCCGCGCTATATAAAATGAAAAGACATTTCGTTTTTAGAATTTTTCCAGATATTCTTTATTTTGCCAACGACAGTAAATCTCGTATATCCCCATTCAGACGGCAGGTGCTGCCATCTATCGTTTATAAAGCAAAATAAAAGGTCAAACGAAGAATTATCGTTTGTATTAATATCATATACATTTCCATAATTTGTCAAGAGCACAGCCCATAAAACGCGAGTCCCTGTTAATGTTTACAGCAAAATTATCTTAATATGTGGATCAGGAAAGGCGAAATTGCATTTGGTAATTTTATGCAGGGTGGCCCCAAAGTCACAATGCACTTTGAATGGGCCTTAATAAACGGCTTCATTCAGGGGTACTCGCGTTTAATCCACATTAATAATTAAAATATTTGGTGGTGGATATTTATCGTGTGCAATGCTTCGTCCAACGACCACCTTTGGCTACGGCGCTGACCCAGCACGTGCGCGCAGCCATTGGATCCTGCGTCGCTCCAGTGGCGCCGCCTGGCGGCCACGGCGTCGTTGCGTAATTCGCCCGGATCGCAGCCCAGCCACCGATCGTCCTTTCAGTGTGGGATGAGTCGTCGAGCGGATCGTGGAATCGTTGGTCGCCCGTCGCCAATCTGCGAGTGGAAGTGGTGCGCGCGTGCTTTTTCGCCCCCGGAAGTTGCTAAGATTTCTGCACGGGTTTCCGGTCGTCGCTTCAGCCCATGAAGAATAATAACACTGAGCTAAGCCTGACGGGCCGAAATATGAATACCAACTACACCATGGACAAAGCAGTCTTCTTGCTCCTGCGCCTCAAGAAGGCCTTCCGGAAGAAGAAGGAGAAAGGGTGAGTGTCGTTTGGTGGACCGGAAATGCAAGGGGCGACCAAAATGTGGGGAATGTGACCGAATAGAAGGTGACCCCTGGAGAACTTTTTCTGGGGGTCACCAGTTGGGAAACTTTCGAAGTGACGGGTAATGATTCTATTATTGTGACCTTGCGCATGACCTAAACATGAGTGGTTTTTGGTAACAGCTGAAACCCTTCGAAAGTTGCTGAGTTTGGAAATGAAAATATGTGCAATATTTCGTTGCCACATGTACAGTGGCGCCATAAAGTATTTGGACAAAACGAAAATGGTTAATAAATACAGAAATAAAATTTCTAAAAATATA
>JAQFYZ010003963.1:0-12200 GCA_034695085.1 Cylindroiulus punctatus | reverse complement strand
ATTTTGTTGTAATGGTCTCGGAAGACTCGAAAATGACATCGTCATTACTAATGGCTCTAAAAAATGTTTCATGGGAGTACTTGTACTACATGCACATATTGCAATACTGTGATGCCATATGCAATAAATTGCGTCAATATTTTTCTAGCCCAATGTATATTTATGCAAAATGTGTCGAACCATTCTGTCAGACTCAACTGTTGTACACAGTTGAAGTTTGTACACGTTGTTGCTCGAGGAGTTTCAAAGTAAACCCCATCTATTTATGCTGCAAGCAGCACTTAGCATTTGTCAGAGCAAACTGAACCGTATAATGTCTTCTCTTAGATGGTCGGACTGGCATATCTGGAAACAAATCTTATCTCTTAGGTAAACGGAGTAGAATGTTCCATGCTTACTGCCATCACATTTCGCGTCCTTTCACAGTATCGAAAATTGCTGCATATGAAATGCAAAACGACAAAAACGTTAGTCTGATAAGAGAACACAGACGGTAGTTTGAGCGTATATAAGTAGGACTTATGAGGACTTCGCAAAAGACTCAAAATCTGCAGTTGTAAAGTAAGGATGCCAAATGCCCATACGAGCGATCTAATAGTTTACACGTACATGTGTTACTTAATTCCCGAATTGTCCCCCAACCCATCTGACCTCGCCCAAGTTATATTGGGCGTCATTAAATAACCTTACACAGCAAATCGCTTGACTCTTTTGCTCATCAACTGCAGGTCATGTCCTTGTTCTACAAATGCGAAAGATACGGCATTATGCGACTAATTACACATAGTGTTGAACTTGATATAAAGCGGCATGGAGCTGTCGCTTCAAAGTGACGTCACGCTGGTTGATCATTTTGATGTGTTTGTTCATAACTTGAGGTAATTGGACATTGCTCTGGCTAATGCATACAACTATCCCAATGTGGCGCACCAGACACTGATTACGTGTGATGCTATTGCATGGACTGTAATTGCTCTGGTCTCTAGGATTTACCAGAGCACATTTGGTCACTGGTAACACTTCGAAGTAAACAAATCATCAATGCGTTGCGCTGTCAGCGAAGATATATATGAGTGATGTCTAAATTAGGGTTAATTATCGCTTTCATCCATTATAGGAAATAATGTGTAAGATTTATTTCATCATTTCATCTACAAAAGTTCACTATAGTTGTCAAAACTTAATGTGAAGCAGAATTCTTCAGAACGTCTTCTACTGCTGCTGTGCAGAATTGCCCTGACATGAATGACATCCTTTGCACAAAGAATACTGCAACATTATCAGGAAAATTTCTGCAGAAAACTAAATAGGAAATTGTTCTGTACATCGTCTGCACACCATTTTTGTCAGGGTGTTGATTAAGCTGAGCATGGTGCAACCGGAAAACCATTTAGTGAAGAAAGCTAATTTTACCATCATACGAGCTTGATTGGATTTGTATTTGTAATTGAATTTGTATTCAAATTCAATATAATTTACATGGGCAAGCATCTGGAGGAACATAAAATGGATTTGTTCAGTTGTCTTAAATAAAGACATAAAATGTCATAATCGATTAGCACGGTCAATAGCATATATGTAGATCGAACCAATAGAACGTTCGTTTTCGATGTTAAACAAACTGCGATCGAAACTGTTAACCAGCTATGGAACACAATGCATTCTGGTGGTAAAATTAGTTTTCTTCACTAAATCGTTTTACTGATCAGATCGATTGCCATTACTGCCCTCGATTTTTATTTAGAGAGTACACTTCTGCTTAGAAAAGCCATCAATGCGATTGAGAAATACGTGAATTCATATGGAAACCCTCCTACGGCTAAAATGATTTATTAATTTACCAAAAAAAATCAAAGCATCTGCTATTAGAAACACGTGCATTCTACAAAAAAACGAATGTGGTGCGTTAATTGTACAATATTAAGTCACTAAGGTTTCCTTGTTGTCCAAATCAGGAAGTTTAAGAGACAGGTAGAAATTGCTATTGACAAAAATTTTACCCATTTATCGATTTCGGCATGACAACATGATCACGCAATGAAAAATATCGCCTACCTATTTCTTGTTCATGGGAGTATTTTTAGCTGAATTATTTCGATTGTCCTAATTCTGATGCTAAAAATAGAAAGAGGTCAAATGTATAAAGTGTCTACCGAGCTCCACGGTACACTCGACTCAGAGAGGATTATAGGGAAATAAAAACCGATAATCCGACTTCCTATCTATATACCCGTATATGTGAAAATCGTGCTTTGGCGAGGATTGGAAAACAAGTTCAACGCGCTCGAATGCCTTACCAAAGAGGAGATGACGTCAATCTGGGAAAACTCGTGAATTACAAGCATGTTGAGAATGAATTGCATCCCATCTGAAGTATGGGCATGCCTTATGGCAGCCGGAAGAAACGCCAATGCGTTTTACAGTTCGTTAACCCGCCTACATGTATATAGCTCCTCGCTATTTAATTATAAAAGTAAAGAAATTTCCACGCTTATTCCCAATAGAAAAGCCATCAATACTATGGAGAAATATGTGAATTCATACGGAGACCCACCTCCTGTTAAATTGATTTACACGGTTCAACTATGAATTACCGTATGCAAGCACTAAGAGCGTAATAAATGCATTACTTCAGAGTGTGTGCAGCTCGATTAGCACGACGTCAAATTGGAAGAGTCGTGAAAGTTATGCAAATAAGTAAAATGTCGCTATCCGGTAAAACCAACTGATGGAAACGTGCCTTCGAAGCCTCAGAAGTTACACAAAACCATCCATCAGAAAGTTCGTATTACCCAATCAAGGCAAAATATTCCTTACATTATCAGTTTAAAAATGTTTTAATGTAACAATTAATATACTTGTTAGATTGAATTGTGTATCAGTACACCCTGACTGATTACTTTATTCTGAGAACTGCAACAATCACTTTGACGGCAAATCTTAATCTGCATCTCAAGATGTGTCGTTAACCCCATAATTGAATTATAGGTGACTAATCCTGATACTGTTTGGTGGTTGATGTGCGAAATGAAAATTGTTCTAATGGATTTAATGTAAGAGTCACTTATTAGAGTCTTCAAGCAGTTCTGCGTATTCGTCGTGAAAACACTGGTAATATTGGATTACAGGCACACATTAACAACACCCGTGAAATTAAACACTAGGACAAATGTAACTTTCATTCATAAATTTCCAAACGTGCCCAACATCGTCATATTGCAACCATCTATGTATAGTATACAAGTTTGCAACGTGTAGTAGTTTTAGAAATGTATGCGTAACTTATACTCGCCTAAAAATGCAATTTCTCTAATTTCGCTGCCCCTTTAAGTAGGCAATCACTGCCGGCCAACGAGCCGTTAGGAGTAGCCCGACAATTAGTAACTTTCTGGTAACTTTCTTGCAACTTTGTTTTAATGATCGCCTATAGATACTAGGACAACAAAGTTCATGTGAATTCCATGAGACTACAGCCCACATTTTGGCCTCTTTATCGGCACGCCTGGCAGAAATGCATTCTACTAATTAATAGTGCAACTCTAACGTAAGGTGCACCACGGAAATGTTTCGTTTTATGTTGAATCACTGTCATAAATAAGCTGTTACAGATGTTCGTTATTAGCATGGAGAATTTACGACTGCAAATTGGCCATTGCGGCTGTAAATGCAAACCGTATAGTCTGTACCTAGCAGCGTTTTTATTAAAACAAATCTCTAATGCATGAATTAAAGGCGTCCACCACAAATGTAGCGAAACGCTTAGTTCCTAGGATGTACAGATGCCCATCTACGGCTTGTTTATGACCAGATCTGCTGACTTTTAGGGCTGAAATAGGCACGTACCTGCATGCTATTTAGTAATAATTAGACCGTATATTGCATGCGAGCAAAAAGCTAAGATATTGCATGTTATGTACATTGCATCTTCATCTTAAAGTAGTGCCAAGCCAGTGTGGTCATAAAGTCTTACACGCATTACAATAATTAAGTTTAGAATAATTAAGTGTTAGTTGGAAGACATTTTGGAAAAATATTGAACAACTCCTATAGTCTTTCATTTCATTGGCCACATATATTTTGAACCAGGCGGATAATGCTTTATGAAAAACCGTAGGCATAGTTAAACATGAATTCTAATTTCTGGTGAATTGAGTTTCAAATACACTGTAAATACAAGGCTAATGTTCGATTTAAGCAGTATTAATCATAGTCTTTATTGACTAATTTTAAGGTGCATTAAGAGCTATTTAAAAATACGTTAAATTTACATTTGACTTCACTTGGCAATTGTGCAATTAACATAAATAGCGATTAGCGAGAATTTGCACTCAATTTTGTATATAATTCGGATGACATGCACCATTATATACAAATTCAAAAATACCAAGGGGTAAAATTTCACTATATCATCCTTTGTAAAATTCTGGTTTGAACAGAAACGCTTGTCATTACAATGTTAAAAAGGCAATTTGCCTAAGCAGCGATCTAAGGCCATCCTCTCCTATTGACGCAATTTTTTGAATTGCAAATATCACTGCTATTCGAAATGCTAATTTAAATGTAATCCATGGCACTCCAGCCAGAGCTAACGCAAAAGCCAAAGGACTTTGAATGGAAATTACATATCAGTGTTTCTGAATTTGTATTCAATGCACTAGAGCTTTTTCAAATGGATAGCTACACTGCAGTGTACCTCGGAGGAATACAAACTAGTTATTTATTATCCTGAATATAGGGCAGCTTAATCACCAAGCGTTCGATCATATTGTACGTCAGGATAAATATGCATGATTTTAAATGTTAGAGATGATTTTGTGAAAACGAATATTATATTAAATTCGATCGAAACGACAAATTAAATGATGATTCATAATGAGGTCTTTCGATGACACGTACAAGTCATGGTGAAGAAAGAGTTTCTTAACTTGTATCAATAATTTCTTAAGAATCTCTTTTGGCAAAGATGGAAGATACAGGGTTAGACGAAAAAAAGCAACTCCATCGTTTCTTTGTGATTGCAAAGAATGGCAGTACAGAAGAAGTAATGAAACTAGGGTGTTACCATAGGCCTATTAGTCTTATTCAAGTGGGACTGGTGTTACTTGAACGCGTGGAGCTTGTCTTCACCTTCCGAAACAATAAATGTTCATGTACTGCAATGTATGAAGGCGGCTCTATTTTTTTTCAAAACTTAAAATTGATATTTGTACTTAGCAAAAACGTTTGGCAAGAACACAGCGTCTATTTCAGTCTCTGATAAATAAATGGCATGACAAGAAACGACATTCGACTTAGAACTATTGTAGACGGCCAGAAAAGCGAATATGGTTTTCGCGTTAAATAAATATAGGCATCAGGAGACCGAGCAAATGACATGACATAAAACATGACGCGTTTTCTTGACACGCCATGACAAACTTGCATTGTCTGGCATTTCTAGGAACTTGTCACAATGGCAAACATTGATGGCGTCCTCTGTCTTCTCATTCGTCTTCCATGAATTAATATCGAGAAGCTGTGCCATTTTGGGCGTAAAAGTGGAAATGGCAAATGGACGATGGAAAGAAGACTACCAGTGCTTCTACATCAAATTGGCGGCATGGAGATGCAGATGAAGGATGAAATTAACGAACTGCGGTTTTTCAAATCATTAAGACGAATTGTAGATGCGTAATTGGTGTTATTGCATTCCCTAAGGTGAAGGCTGTCTTGTCGAAAACTTATCGACGTTAAGGGTACATGCTTATAGCATCCACTGCTTAGTTTTCTGAGCAATAGAGCCAGATGTGAAAAAATTCTTCAATATATTAATGCAATCCAATTGTCTAGCACCCCGTCTTAAGTACTAGTACTTAGAGAGAAGATTAAATAATCAAAATCGAGCCAAATGCAATATTAATGACACGGACTTCCATTATCTAAAATCAGTCTTTGTTTCTCAAGGGGATTTGACGCAACCCTGGAAGCTCCATTTGCTGAGTTTCCCCACAGGTACTTACAAATACGTGTAAGCATTAGACATATTGGAAATCGCATTTAGCACCAACATCTAGAGGGATTATCCGTGTCCGCATACAAGAAATTAAATTTAACCTCTAAATTGTAATATTAAAGCTTAAATTTGCATACGAAATTACCAGAAAGGAAGTCAGGGCACGTATAAAGTGGTCGACATCTAAGGTGCTCCTTAGACCATTACTATATAGCATATTTGATACTACTGCCAACCTTTTGCCATCTCGAGTCACCTATTTCTGCAATAATGGAATCACCTCATTAACAAAGTCGAGTTCACTGGTTTTCATCCAAATTGGAAAATGTAAATCCCAGATGCTCAGGTTGTGAAAACGTTACTTACGTGTATATCATGCTCTGGCTCTGTTTATAACAAGAATTTAATAAGGGAAAGCGTTCTATATAGGCATCTTATTTTGCAAGTGCGGCGTCAGGATGATTAATAGCAGTCAAAGAATGCTCAGTTTTAATTGAAATTGCAAAATTGTATTTGCACTGTGGCAAGAAATATTGTTTTTTTTTAGAAATTAATTAGTTTTCTGTCGCACAGCGAAACCCCTTAAATTTTACATTAACAATATTTAAAACATGCGTGTATTGTTGATACCACTGTTTCGTCCATAAATAAAAAATAATTTTTGATTTAAAACTTTTTGAAACTTTGGCATAATTCATCTGATATTTAAACATGGCATATACAGTGTACATGTATGCCCCTAATCCGTTAGCAGTAAGGCACTGTATACGTATACCAGAACGAAGGCAAAAAGGTAATCTAGTTGGAAAACCGTCTTTTTTGGACATGTTTATCCAAGTATAACATCGATTAACTAACCGAATACAGTTAGTAAATTGATGAAATTTCAAATTCCCCGTGGGCATTTGCGGCTGTAATCGAAACACTTCGTTTTAAGATTCAATTTTTGCTTAAAATATCCAATAGAGAAGTTACCGAACTCTCAGGAAATCGATTTCATTGCGTTTTATTAGATTTATTTTGTATAATCAAATTGAGAACCAACGGTGTTTCGAGGATAATCAAATTTCTATTTCCTTGTACACATCAAATTCTCTTTACCACGCATTGCAAATCGAGTTGTGTTGAGGCCTCGTCGATTGGATGAACAAAGCGCTGAATAAAAACATCATTCGTCAAGAAAAGCACGCAAAATCAAACGAACTCATGCAAATGTTTCAACAACTTTTGAAATTGAATCAAGATGCTATTCATGAAGCGAATACATTTGGAATGAGATGCATCTATTGTCACGAGCTAAATTTAGTGTAACTCATGAATTTTCAAAGACGTTCAGAAACGTTTATATATCTGTTTCAATGCTAGAACCCGCATATTGATCGTCTTCAACTACATTCATTGACCCAATTAGTCCAAGAATAAAGATAAGGATCGTCCATTAGTAATATTAATTATTGATGAACATGTACTTAGCAAATAAGACGAGGCAAGAGGAAGTACATGTACTTCAGACAAGATGATTTGATGGAGTTTTCCATATTGCTCATTTTAGATGACATCATTGCCCTCGATTTTTTAAAGGAATTTATAAATAGAAGAAAATAATTCCTATAGTACACTATACGCTACTTTACCTATACACACTGTACACCTCAGTTTCGACACTATATTTACTTGTTGATGCCAGGTTCATCTAAATTTATTCGGTTGCCTAAGAAAATAATGGCTCATATTGCGGTCAACGATCGACTCTAGGGCCCCATTACCGGAAGTACATCCCCAAAGACTGGACATTTAATAAGGTTCAGCTCCTCAATTTCCATGGACACGATAGGTCTTCGACCGGCATCTATTGCTAACCAGCCTTGTAAACATTTTATTTCAATGGCAAGTTGAGTCATTTTTTAATTACAGCTACGTGTATGAGGGTTATTATAACTGAGTCAACATGGGAAGATGCAAATTTCGGAAATGCTACGAAAGAAACCCTGCTCGAAATTTGCACGTACACTATGTACAGTACGCTCGTATATTACCACACTACTTGCCATATTTATAGTTTTCATGAAACACACCTGTCCTTGCAATCACATTAATCATTTTCGTGTCTTTTGTTTTCACCTTAACTTAACCTGACATATCCTAACCTAAAACATAATTTTTAATTTAGCTGCACCTTAACCATCATTCAATCACTGCCGGCCAGCAGGGTAGCCACAGGGAACAACTCAAACAACTCAAATTTATTATGCAGTTCTACGTGTATCTTTTGCATGTACATACATTTATGTTTTGCATGCGTACATGGAAATTTTCTCTTACTGATCTTCGGCTTGTTCTCGAAAGATCAGTGAATATCGAATTCGCGGCTTGTTGTGTGTGATGACATCAAAGTAATCTCATTTGGATTCATATAAGAAGATAAACGTCATTCAAAGCTCTTTAATTAGGGGCGGCATCAAAATGTTAACAAAAGAATTTAGTTTTAATTACGCGTACAGTTAACATCATACATATAGATATAAAAATCATTGTGTAGAATGCTCGTGTTTCTCGTATAGGCCACAGACTTCCACGGTCTTCACCAATATGTGCTAGACCTACATGTATAAAAGTTATTTAGAGAAAGACAGTTTGGATAAAATATTGGTATTCTGGCCACCAAAGCTGCTTGACAGGGAATGCACAGGCCGTTGAATACAGCGAATTTTCCACCTCACTCGGTAAACGTTAGGCCCATGTTCTTTATAACTTGAGTGCAACTAGAAAATGGGGTTAAGAGTATGTACACATTTTCCCCATAAATGGAAAAATTGAATAAAACGATGAAAGGAGCTTTTTCTTTCCACGGGCTCGTTAGTTCATCCACATTTTTATAACCAAATACCGTGTTGAGCGGGAATGCTGACGTCATGAATTTAAAGTGACGTTTACGCATAAGTACCACAAATGAGACTTGCTTGTTAGTAAAGGTGTGCCTACCATGTCTTTCTGAAATCCAATCATATATACATGTACGTACAGTATTCCAAAATCATCGAATAAAGTGCTACAATTGGGCGATTTTATACCGAACAGAATATCTTAAAAGACTGAATGTGAATGTAGTGTATACACTATGCACTCAAGCAGCTACATATTTTAGTTAAAATTTATCAAAATCAAGGTTTCAGTTAGTGCAATTTTTGTTCAATTGCACTAAGTATACAATATAATACAACATAATAACAGAATATTGAAATAACTTACTTCCCCATAGTACTTTTTGATAATTGAGCAGTAGATTATTGTTATTATTACTACAAATCATAATTGCTTAGAAAATTCAGTTTAAGCAAGAGGCAAAAGTGTAAACTAAGGCGATTAGTGCGGCAAATATCCCTAATAACTGCTTTCGCTCTATTAGTTTAATGGAATGTAAAGTAATTTTGCGATACTTTCCTAGGTGCTCGCATCATCTAGTTACTAACGTACGTGAAAGCCTTTCGAAAACTGCATCTTAAAGTGACAGAATTTCTTCCTTGCGCTCTATGAAATATTATAAACTCCTTTTTATTGCGTTTAAAAATGGAGCAAACGCATAATTTCAGCCTGGTGCATTTTAGGCGAATTGCAGTTTTTTCGATCATTGAATTGATTCGAGTTGTGACTTACTCGTCTATTTTCAGCGAAGCAATAAAACATCGTCCACGTACTATCAGTCTGTCTAGACCAAATGCAACGGGAAACGTCCAATGCGGTTAGCAATCCCAGCATCGATATTCTATACGACTGTATTTATATCACCTCGTTTCATGTATTTTCACTAATTTGCTTTACATTTACAAGCCATGCCAACGATATATTTGCCTTATTTAGGTGAGGAAATGAAATCCAACTTTTCAAATAATACATGATTACTCGCCCTCATAAAACTCATTCATAAAAAATGAATATTTTTAACGAAATGATACACTATTGAGTGTGGGCTTTTTAAACGACTCTAAGCTGGCAGTGATTGCCTGGCAAAAGGGGCAGCTAAATGAAGAAATTACCTTGTTATGTTAGCTTAGGTTAGGCTTGGCAAACAAACTTTAAAAAACTCAAGGATAAATTGCGACGGTTATAGGACAGGTACTGTTACAATAATTACTGGTCGAGCCGAGCTTGACTTGCATGTATACGTAACATTGTGTTGTACTTTGGTTTCTACTTGGTAGATTGTCATTGACGACGCATGCAAGTCGGCTCAGACACTTCGTAAATCCTTTAAGTATTAAATTTATAGTGCCACGCTTGATATTAATGGTCTTATGTCAATGAGTAGTAAACATAATATTCTTTTTTTGAAAGAAATGAGGCTCAAAATTGCGGTGCATAATAATTCTTGTCATCATTTTGACTCGCTTTCTAGACAATTGCTTTTATGCATGGCAGTTAACAGATTTTCGTGGAATGAACATTCAGAATTTCTAACGCGACGAGTTGGTTAATTGGAAAGTTTCAGTACATTTGCCTTTCGGTGCCAAGTTAGTGGATAATGGTAATACCAATCAGACTAAAACTTCCTCGCCCGAATATGGATTTATACAAAGTAATAGCCGTAAAGAAATCTAGCGACTTAATTGTAGGTCTAATTTGAAATTTGAAATGGTCAATTAGGCACCAGCTACTAGTGTGGCACGTGGTTGCAAATGCTCGTTGGCAATGAAGTACCTAAAGAGCGTTTATTTCTCATTACAGGAATATAACCTTATAACGTGGCGTATTTTAGTCCCATATTATTTTTCGTATCTCGCCCCACATCAAGAATCAGCTGCAGTC
The DNA here is from genome assembly GCA_034695085.1 of Cylindroiulus punctatus. Taxonomy (NCBI): domain Eukaryota; kingdom Metazoa; phylum Arthropoda; class Diplopoda; order Julida; family Julidae; genus Cylindroiulus; species Cylindroiulus punctatus. Next base: position 1,405 of record JAQFYZ010003963.1, on the reverse strand, counting down.
GCTATTAATGGCTGTGGGCTTTATTTCGGTGGATGCTTTTGAATTTGGGATCGAATTTTATCGTCAAGTGGGGGAAAGCAGGTAATAATAAGGTTTCCATATTGCCGTTCGGCTGCCTATATTATCTCCAACGTAGGCGTCATGCACAGGACAGGGGACGTTGATTTTTATCTCCCCCGTGCTTTTTGATAGCGTGAAAATGCAGAACTTTGTACGAAAATAGGCCAAATGCTAGATTTGGTGACAGCACGAGATCCATTTGGCAGTAAAACGATTACAGGCTCTGTTACATAAAGTGCAGGACCTATTTGCCCACCTTAAAAAGGAGAGTTGTTTTCCGTGTCTTTGTTAAGAAATCCTATCAAATATTGACTGTCACATAAGACTTTCTTTGTGTAATGCGGGGAAATGGTATCGCTGTACGACTGCAATAATCATACAGACATTTCGGCGTTTTGTTTGTTGATTGACAGTTTCGTACAATACTAGCAGTTACATGTATAACTGCTAGTGCTGTCAGCCTTTTTTTTCATGGTGACAGTTGCAAATAGCAAATTGCAAATACAATCGTGTATTGCCTTACATGTTTGTGATGGCAAATTGTTATTATTTTATCATGTCATGACATGACATTGTGTACGGTTGGTGTAGAGTGAACATTCCCTTTTAAGTGGAAAGTGGACTCCCAACTAAGCCAAGACAACAAGCCACTGAGGTTGATTAGAGCAATCAACCGTTCTGAACACGTCACTGTGGCAATATTATATGCTAATCTTCAAAGAAACCTTATCTAAGAATATGCAAGAATAATTCACTGATTATTATAGAACAATGACGTTTTGAAGAGACAATTTTCTTACTCAAACTGAATTAACTATATGCCAGCAGCACGTTCAGTTACTTTAATAGAAATAAAGCTGGCGTATTTGGATACTAATTGAAAATGTATAAAAATACAGCTAGAAATATATTCTCCTGCACAATATTTACTCGTGCGTTGGTTTTCTCAGCTGGTATTTGACAGCAATATCTGCAATATGGACTTGTCGAATCCGTTTTTTCATAGGGAAAATACCAGGCAGTAAATGTAAAATGAATTTACACATCATTTCACCTTTCTTTCGAGTTTTCCATTACCGACATCATCAGCTTGGTAAATAATCCTCAAAGATGTGGGTTTGGAATGACTACAGGGCGTTATATTTTCGATGTGCAAGGATATGGATTATGTCTGTCAAAAATAAAAGATCGGTGATGTATTTCCCTGGTATGTTGCATTATTGAAGGTCTGCAGTCGTTATGATTTCAGTGTGTCATTTTTAGTAACGGGCAATTTCCCCGCGGTGAAAAATTGAAGAGATTTCTCAGGTTTCCTGAATCCATTTCGTTCATTCATTTTGTTTGG
>JAQFYZ010003962.1:0-12201 GCA_034695085.1 Cylindroiulus punctatus | reverse complement strand
ACTTATCCCTGACTTCCCTGACCACTTTTATTTTCCCTGACTTTTCCCTGACTTCCCTGACCTGTGGCCACCCTGTTCAACGACATCACTCAGACTTCGAGGATTTCCTGATTTCTGCTGAAGTCCCGTTGGGGTCTCAGTCTGAAGCCCTTCAAGGTGTACATGTACGAGTTGGAAGACCTCTCAAGAAACATCGAGGGACAGGCGCGTGATAGCCATAGTGTCCAAGGATACAGGTTTTTCTGTCGAGGATTTCACTCTAGTGCAGACATGGAAGCCTTCTAACATCACTGCCTCCAGAGCCAGCAGGCAACATGGCGTCCATGCATCAACATCAGCCGGAAATGCTGAGTAACGTGATAGCGACAAAACGACCGTGTGGCGGAAAGAAACACGCGCTCTCACAAAACTGCTGACAGCCGAGCACAACAAAAAAAAAAAAAGCAAAATCCACTGATGCATGATGTCGCGCCATACACAGTCCGTTGTAGCTCGGTAATTACATGCGATATTGCGTTTTTATCGAATTCCTGAAGATGCTGGCCAGCCATTGCTCAAGCTTAAGCAGGCTGGGAATATTGCGAAAACGACCAATTTTTTAGCATTTATTCTAATCTGGTTTTGCAACAAATACCATAGATCCTCCTAAGCAAACAAACTTCCATTTGCTCGTGTATACTATGGGGTAAATCCAAACTTATATCAACAGTCATGGCGATATTTGAAAATTCCAGATTTTCTGGAATTTTCCAGGTTAGGAGCCACCATGATTGCACGCAAGTGCAAACAGTATTTTGTACGAAATGTGTGTTTAAAAAAGTCCCAGCGTTCAGACGTGCGAAATTGCGAACACATGCTCCAGAGCAAGTTTTGTTTTACGGCCCATCAAGTTGAAATATTCCCAAATAAAAACGCAATGCAGCGCGATGCAAAAGTTTTATGAACTTCTTTAGTACCGTTTTCACTGCAGTTAATGCACTTTTCAAAATTCCACTTGCACGCCATTCTGTATAAATCTTGCCTGAACAACAGCGTCGTAGATGGCACATTTCTTCAAATGTAACATTCCATGCATTTGCCAGGTACGTAGACATTTGTTAAGGTTGCAGGAGGTACGAACCGGATATAGCGACCAAATATGCCATGCAAAAAAAAAAATCGGTTATATAGCTACGAAACCGGGTATAACGACGTTATAAACTGTGTCCGGACATTTTTTCCCTAGACATTTAGGTTGGACATTTTTCCCGAAAATTTTTTCCCCAATTTTCCACGTGGTAGAAAATGAAATGTCAGATGCTTTCCCTTTTTAAAACTGACAACATTTTATTAACAAATCGCATATACTCTAACTGAAAAAATGAGTATAAAACAAGGGATAAAATTAAAAATCGCCTTAACCATTACAATCTAGAAATTAAAATTGTGTGCTATGCCTTTCAAGTAATCCATTAACTCCGTTTCGTCATACATGTACTTCTCAACAATTTGTTGAATTCGTTGGGCACAATGTCGATATTTTTCCTTTTATGTGGAAAAGGAATACCCAAAATGGCTTGTTCGATTTTGGTTTCATTGAGACTTTGCTCCTACTGAATAGCAGCAATGAATTGATGATATTGCATGATACGGTAATCCACTATGTTTCAATGGGCTGCTTTTGCAAAATTATAAAAAATGGGAAAACATTGTGAAACAAGTTTTTTTCATGCCGTAAATTTGGAAGTGGAAATTTCGGAACTTAAAGGTCTTAAAGGTCTTGCTACATTTTTCACATCGAAGAAAACTTTTTTTCTGTCATGAAAACAACCTTTCTTCTAATGTTTTCCAAATTTTTGATAATTTTGAAAACGTGGCTCGCAAAAGTCCAGGAATGTCCGGGAAAAAATATCCTTGGCTAAAAATGCCTGGAGAGAAAATGTCATAGAACCCAGATTACTACTGTAATTTAACATTGTTCGTTGCTTCACTAGAGGGGGTTAACTATTGTTGCAAAAACGAGCATTTATTAAATGCACAAAAATGACACTGTACTGGTCGGTTTAAAAAGAACCTTAGAAAGAACCCTTAGTGCTCATTCTCATTCCTTCCAACTTTCTGCATGCCACATAAAAGCGCGCAAAAAGTGCCATATACATGCATACACATGCAAAAAGTTATTCCCCGAGTACGATTTCGATTCAAAATTGAGATTTCTTCGGAACTTCATCCTTAACGGCTGCTTGGAAACGGAGCTGGCCGCCATCTGGGCTGAAATCAACATGGCCGCCAGGGGCTGCGTGCAAACCCCGCTACGTGGCTACACCGCCATTTGATTAGTCTCGACCAAACTTGGCCGCAAACGGAATTGGCCAATATAGTATTTTATGCGATTTTGTTGCCGATATCCTGGCCAAACTACTGGGTAAGCGCAACATCAGGGCCATTTGCGAAGCCGCCATTCCCGTTGGCTATCTTCGGAATTTATCGCCGCCATTTTTACGGCCCCCGCCAATGGACGCATTTAACGCTCCAGTTTTTCCGAAAACACTATAGTATACATATGTATATCTGCGTGAATATCATGTCTAAAAATGTGCGTCTGACTTTATCCAACGTTCAATGGCGGACACAACCTGTGAGAGTCGAAGTTTGAGACGGCCATGATGTGGGCAAATTGTGCACAAACCCCTTTTCAGCTAGAAATTCGCATTAAGTGGCGCCCCTGGTGGCATACAGAGCAACTAGCAACTATCAACGCTACAGCAGAGCCCCTGGTGAGACCCCCCAGCTCACACGGCTAGATATAGGTGGCGCCCCTGGTGGCATACAAAGTTGCAGACTACCATCATAATCACCTTAAATCGCCCCATACCAAGACATCGGATAATGTGTTTACATAACTTGCCTCAAATATGTCTGGTGACGACATGTTTCAAAAAGCATGCAGTATGTGCCCAGATGCTTCACAAGAACACAGCTATAGTCGTCTCGCCAAAAGAACGAAAAAATTTACAGCCAATCCGAGAGATTTGGTTTATCGATGTTCTGTTTCAGGAGTTTCAGCGGTATAAGGCTGCCATGCCCGATATACATAACAGGATGAACGAATCGCAAACAGGAAATTGAATCCAATTGGTCTGAACGACGCCATTTTTTCGTTCTTTTGCCGTGACGACAATAGCATGGACCATGGAATTGTGGTCTGAGTTTGCTAAAACCAAACACATCATACATTCCATGATTCCTATTGTATTTGTTCCTTATTATTCCTGTCCACTTGCAATTTTTTGGCTTAATTTGGTCTTAAGTTGACTTTCCTAATTTTCCGAGCCTACCCAGATGCCAATCTCTTCATTTTCTTAAGTATGATCAGCGCCGCCGAGGGAGAAGAAAGTGCAGGAAAAGACGTCTATTGGCAAAAGCGCCGCCGTAAAATCCCCAGCAAAGTTATGCAGTATCTAGCATCACTGGCCGTTAAAGCTACAATATGATTGGTCTAAAGTAGAACAGAACTCGTAATTTTATCCCAATTTTCGATAATGTTTTGCCTTAAGTGACAATTAAGAAAAAATTACTTCCAAAATTAGACAAAAATTGCATGTGGACAGGAAGCATTACCGCTGTAGCACCTCAACCAGCACCAGCCCAGCTTCCCAGTCAAAAACTTTCACTTTGCCTTGTCCAAAAAAACAACTTAAAGACTGGCCACCCCACGGTCGCCAGCACGTGCACAAACCGGAAGTTGGCACCAGCAATTTCAAGACGGTGGCGCCGCCAGGGCAACGGAACCAAGATGGCGCCGGGCCTTGACACCAATTCGGTTGCGTGGGCCCCAAGTTGAATGCACTTTCCCGTTTCCATTGACCAAAAACCGCAGAATTCGAGGAGCGCTTTTCTCGCTGGGGAAGAGGGGAAATTCGACAGAAATCGTGAAAGGACCAATCCACGCAGGCGTGCATTACAATATGTATGGAAATGGAGCGTCAACACTCAACAGGGCCCACGAAGGCCCCACCGCCTGACTGACAACGGGCCCTGCATGTCAACAAATCTATCGACATTTCGATTTATGAGTTTCGAAGCCATTAAGCCAGGCATCCCTCCACCAACCCCAATATCCCCTTGCTGGATATTGGCGCCCATCTAAGACTTTATAAGAACCAGCCTCTTTGCGTTGGACATCAAATGAAATGTCCTGAAGGGGGTTTATTACATAGCAGATGACTTCCAATACCTCATGTGTAAGATATTGGACGGCACATCCTGTACACATCTATGACGATTTTTTTAAATGTCTCGTGTATATTATTACATTCTGGTATAATTTTTGCAACTCACCAAGTTCCACTTTCATGCGGGTTTACATGCCTTGTCTTAGCCTGCCACCCGATGACTTCTTGCAAAGCACCCAAGATCCATTGCTGCACTTGGGGTAGCTGACTTTGCTAAAATCAGATATAATGTATGTGTGCCAAATACAGCATTCCCGAGACAAGGTAGGAACAACCGTTATACATGTACATGTTAAACTTGCATGTTACAGGTTAATGTATCTTTAATGTTTGCATGTAGACATTGGGGTATAGCATAATATGGCCAAACTTGGAGGTGCTATAATAACTTCAACTGGATGACGTTTACCACAATTTTACAATTGTTTTCTTCCCTATGCATGTGTATTAATTAAATCCCAAATCAAGAAATGGTAGGAACAACGGGTTCATCTGCATGCCATAAATGATTGTATCCTAAAAGCTTGCATGTACACTTTGAGCATGTCTGCTTTTTGCGAATTTTCTTTTGATTGTTTTACAGTATACATGTACATCTAATTGATCGGCATGATTCTAATGTTTCTAATGCAAAAATGTGTTTTCTGTCAACCATCTCCAGTTTATAGTCCAACAATATTTTTAGTTTATGCTCCAACAATAATTTTAGTTTATGTTCCAACAATAATTTTAGTTTATGTTCCAGCAATAATTTTAGTTTATGTTCCAACAATAATTTTGCATTCTTGTTGCGTTCATGATATGTGCCATTATCAGTTCAACCAACCGATGTTCAATTCCCTGACATATCCCTGTCTTCCATGTAGTTTGCACGGTCACCCTGTTTTAGTTTGACATCCAACCATACACAATGGGTGAAAGCTCACCCTGCAGGATAATACATTTTCGTTGAATTGAATACTCGTGATGCTACCATGTCAAATAAAAGTTTGGCCACTTGAAATACTGTATGTTCATAACCAGCTTGATCGCTGCCTTTTACAGATTATTCAGCTGTCTGTCTTTTAGCTGTTTCGAAGTCCTTAACCGCCATCTCCATAAGTCGATTTTCAAAGAGTGAGGAATTTCATACCAAAACCTCGATATTTTCAAAACAGGGCCCCGCACATTTGCAAAATTGAAGTCTGAAGTACATGAGAAAAGAAACGATCTCATTTATATTCGTGCCTTGAGTGTGCAGAGTACATGTACTGTACGCATTCCCCAGCGGTTTTCTTTCCCTTCTTGGCTTATGGTGCAGCTCGAAACATTTGACTCATTTTCTTCGAGCCCACTAAATTTTATTAACAGTTGACAAAAAATGAAAAACGAGTCCTCCAGTTTGCGATGATTGGATCCGCCATGAAACAAACATTAACCAGTGGAAATTGGCCGCATAAGAGGGCTATGAAGAGGTCATAGTCTCAAAACTGAAATTCGAGCATCCTGAGCATTGTCAGAACATGGAATTTCGGGAACATTCCTGTCTGATTCATGGCGTGATGCAGCTTTGGAATGCGTTGAGTGAAATTACGTACGAATGGTAAACATGATGGTTGCAACCTTAGGGTTAACCTATAATGATACTTTGCAATCGCATTCCTGGCTTCATTACTTTATGCCAGAGGCTAATTCTTGATATCTGAAAGAAATTTAAGTGCATGGGGGGGACTGGAGATGTTGATCATTGGCTCGCTAATGGTGATATTTGGGATTCGCTTTGGGTTATGATAAGGATGCTGCGCATTTAGGATGCCTATGCCACACGCAACTTAATAAAGCATGACTTAATGGGGATAACGTGCATTATTTAATAAACATTGCTTACTCCAAAAAATCGATACCCGTCGGGGCTGCAAGACAACCCATGGACGCGCAAAGATGCACTTTGCAATTCTCACACTGTTTACATGCAAGCTTTAGCTCGATTCAATTCATTCAATTCAACTTAATACACCCACAGTCAGCACCATTACAATGCAAATGAGGAAGGCTAGTTTTGGCAAGTTAGTCTAGTAGTTTAGTCGCTATACACTAGTTAGCATACATGCAGACAGCCCAGTTACTGTATGCTTCAAATGTGCACGAAAGTATGAAAATGCTTAAGTCAAGGTATTCAAAGCAGGTTGGAGGCCACTGCATGTGAACTGCATTTTAGTACACTTTCTTAAAAAAAGATCAGGATTTGGGTATTGTGAGCTTACCGTTCATTATGCCCCACTGCAAACATGTAGAAAATATATTTTAACCCTACATGTCCAGAATACAAGAATGCCACCTGTCATATCCTGGTCTTTTTTGTTATTTTTTGATAGCCTAACAACATTTCTGAAACCATCATGCAATCATCATGCAACCACTGCCAGCCCACGAGCAGTTAGGAGGAGCCCACTTCTCATTGGGTCCATGGCTGAGCAGGGCATAACCCTTGATGATGATGATGATAATAAAATTGAATTGAATTGAACCCGAAGTTCGAGCCCACTTTTACTCCACAGTCACTTTCGCTGTCCTGTCTAATGTCCACTAATTTTGGAGTAAAAAATATCACTTAAAGGCATGAAATTATCGAAAATTACAAGAAAATTGCGAGTAGAGCTCCGTTCTACTTTACACCAATCATATCGCAGCATTAAAAAAGTAAGGAAATTAGAGCGGAGCTACAGCCCGTGTTGCCAGATACTGCATGAATTTACTGGGGATTTTCCTGCAGCGCTTTTGCCAATAGACATCTTTTCCTGCACTTTCCTCCCCCTTGGTGGCGCTGCTCATGCTTAAAAAAATTAAGAGATTACCATGTGGGTAGGGTCGTAAAATTAGGAAAGCCAACCCAAATTAATCCAAAAAATTACAAGTGGACAGGAAGCGGTCATTGAATGCATTAAAAAATCGCAAAGCAAATCAAAGACGAGCATCTCATTGTTAGCAAATGGTCAATTATGATGCATTTCAAAATGCATTCGTGGCCTTCGTTGAGCCCAACCGTTACATGGATGATGGAATCCTGGAACAACCCTTTAACAAGCGCTGCACACGCGCGAAAAATTGCGTCATTTTGCATAGCAATTAGCCAATTAACAGCAGCGTCTTTATCTTATTGCGGTAGCCTTGGGTTAATGAAACAATGGGCGCAACATGGGTGTTAATCACGGCGCTAATCAGCGCGCCTAACGGCAGAAAAAAGGCGCAATTTCGGACCGGAAATTAACGAGGGGTCACCGAGGTGGGGCCCGACGCCATAAAACAATGGGGCGACAGCCACCAGCGTCTTAATAAGGCGTTCGCCAACTGTAAACACGGGCCAATTTAGGACCGGGTAAACAATGGCAATCGGTACCACCAACAGGGGGCGGCAATAAAAGCGGCTGCAAAACGACCGGACACGTGACACGTGACCCCCACGCAGGTCAACCTCGACAAGAAACTCGAGCGGTACAGTGTTTTCCCAGAAAAGCACGACTTGAAATAATCACTCATGGAGTGAGCAAAAAGTTAAAATTGACCTCAAAATGACCTTCGGATTTTTTTTTTTTTTTTTGACTTAATTTCAATTTTGAAAACAAACAACGGCATTTGTGACTTTACAGACGGTGGTGCCCTGGCGAATGACAGATCCAACGTGGAAAATATCAATTTAGGGGTTACTCATGGAGTAAGCACACTTTGAAAGTGACCTCAGAATGACCTTTTGAATTTTCTCACAGAGGCCAAGTCATCATCCACTTTTTGCAAATAAACGACGAAACTTGTGACTTTACAAACGTGGTGCCCAGGGAAATGACAGATCTCACATAATTCATCACATTGATAAGTGACCTCATCATTTTGCAAAAACATGACTGCAAATGCATGATTTTTAAAGTTATTTACATTTGCAAATAAATGACGAAACTTATGACTTTACAAACCGCAGTGCCCTGTCGAACGACAGATTCAATGTAGAAAATATAAATTTAGGGGTTCTCATAGCGTAAGCACATTTTGAAAGTGGCCTCAGAATGATATTTGGATTTTATCATAGAGGCCAAGTCATCTACTTTTTGCCAATAAACGACGAAATTTGTGACTTTACAAACGTCGTGCCCAGGGAAATGACAGTTCCCACGTGGAAAATATTAATTTTTCACGAAATAATTCTTCACTTTAAAAAGTAATCTCAGAATGTCTTTCGGATTTTGTAAACTTCATTTACATGTAGTTTTTGCAAATAAACGGAGAAATTTGTGACTAAACCGCAGTGCCCTGGAAAGTTACAAATTTCCACGTGTATTTCCTGTTGCGATCAAGTTGACTTGAAACTGTGAATAAATTCCAATAAATTAAGTTAATTCTGCGCGCCCTCCTATACGAACCGATTACAGCAACAATGGCGGAACAAGGGCCTTGAAGAGCGCCATCCACTTGGACCCAAAACTGATAAAACCCAGCTTTAATTCGATTCCTGGGGCCATTTCTTCAAATTTTCTCTTGTTTTCCTCAACCGAGGCGAGCGAATTAATTGCAAAATCAAATCATGGAAGCGATTGCAGCAGTAGAAGTTGTCTAACTATGCTCTGATGGTTTCAAATAATTGAATTTGGATAGTCTTCCAATTGAACTCAATGTGCGATCTTTCATGTGTTCAAATGACGATGACTTTGATACTGGCAATGGTTTTGCTGTTGACTCACTGGCTTAGCTTCAAATGCGCCGCTTCTGGAGTCAACTTCCGGTACACGAGCGGAAGCCGGGTCTTAGGCCCAGAGTTGCACTTGTTTGATTTCTTCGGTTTCCTTTGAGGTACATTAATCCCACGCATTTGCAGGTTGTTTGCAGGTTTCCAGCATAAAACCAGGTGGAAACAGGGGTGTTGCACATTTTTTTATTTATTTGTAATTACCTACAAGTACAGCTGAACAACTAAATATTGCAACATATTTTTAAAAATAAAATTATTATTATCATTATTCGATTTTTTTTTATAATAGTGCATTTTCCTATTCAAAATGATAATTAAACATCATCTGCTCGAAGCTGCAGATGACGTCACAGATCAGCCTCTTTATATGAAATCAGTGGAGCGCCATTGCTGTGGCATGACAGGTCTCTTACGTCACATTGTGGTCACGTGACAAGTGTGACACCAACCATTATTTACGAAGAAATCACCAAAATTAAAGGCAGGAAACTTGTGAAAATGTACTTGTGCAGTGACCATCTTGCTAAAGAAATCAAACTTGGACCGTTTTTGTAATTAATGGAAGTCCCCTGGTCAAGCTTAACAATGAGGGTCGCTCATACATGGTCGACAAGCAGTAAATTTTACCACGTGGGCTGGCCCAGGTAACTCAGCACTTCTGTTTACATGCAAATTTCACCTTAAAGTAAGCTCCCTTACACCAACTCACGTGTGATTGAAACACCTGTTAACATCACTTGCATTGAATCTGTCACCTAGTGGTGACACGTTGCAAATCACCAAGAATTCTCTGCTTCATGGGAAAGCAACACGTCACCACAAGGTGACAGACTAAGGAAAATGATGGGGTAACTTAAATCAAAGCACCCTAAACGCAGTTCCAAATCAAGTTTACTCACTCAAGTAAAGGTAGGTTAACCAAGCCTGTTGGTGGATCAGAGAGTTAATGTCGAGAGCTCACTCTCATCTGAGATTCGCTCAGCTTTCAGATGTCTCTCGATGGTTACCGTCGCAGAAACCCACTCTTGCTCGTGTCATTTTCCAGACTTATGAAAACCTCCCCGTGGGTTCTCCCGATGATCACTTTCGCTCTGCTGTCAAATGGACGAGGGTGATCGATAAACCCACCACTAGGAATTTCCGCATGACGAAACGCGCCACTTGTCGGGTAAAACCCATTGATGAGAACGAAATTAAGTCTAATTTGCATAAACGCGCGCTGGCTAATTAGCGTGGAGAGGCCACGCCCACGCGCAACGTGGGCACAAAAACGAACCTCCAGGGAGGGATTTTTCTCGTCGCTCAGCGCTAATTAGCCAGCCTTTAATTATGCAAGTTCGACAAACATCAAACATGAGACCCCACCAGTTTAGCTTCAAAACTGATCGAATTTGATAGGCATTAGAAAATTGGTTCAAACGATGACGTCATGTTCGCCGCTTCAAGCCTAGGTTACTCAGGTAAAAAGTACAATTAATGGCAGAATTGAAGATTGCAGATATTTACTGCAATTGAAAACGCACATTTAAGGCAAATTAAAAATGTAATAATTGCAATGTATCTGTAATAAATAACCGCATGAATCTTGAATAGAATATTAAATTTTGACATGGCGTAATAATAGTTGCACTTTAATAGCAGAAAGTGCCATTTTTCAGCAGTAAATTGTATCATAAGATGGCAGATTTACAGCACTTTTTGCAATTAAAGTGAGGCATAATAATTGCACTTCATACTTTCTCTGGCGAAAAATAGCTCTTGTACCATTAATGGCAAAAATGGCAGAAAAAGTACCATTTTCCTGAAATTAAGTGTTTCATAAAAATATGGTACTTTCTGTCATTGAAGTGACATTCATGACGGCAGAATAATTGCACTTCTATGGCAGAAAGATGGCAAAAATGCCACTACAATTAATGTCAGAAATACCATTTTTCTGCAATTCAGTGTTTCATAAGATGGCACTTTCTGCCATTAAAGTACCATGCATGATGGCAGAATGATTGCACTTTTATGACAGAAAGTTAATTAAATGCGCTTTAATGGTACTTTTTGGTGTGGATTTTTACTGGGCATACCTAAGTAAGTCACGCATGTAAACCTGCTTTACTTATCTAGACTTCAACTTTACTCGAGTCAAGCCATATACATGTAAGTCATAATAAGTGAACAGGTTTACATTAAGACTTAAGACTGATAACAGACTGAAGACACAACTGAAATTCGGCATGCAACCGTCCCTAGGCACATCAGACAGTCTGGACTTTATACCCAGGTGTACAACCTAGGATTTCGAAGTTCGTTTTTATCTTGAAAAGCAGCCCATGCGTCATTGACCTGCCAGCGAAGAACAACACGGCATGCACTTGTCATCGAAGGCATACAGTGTGTCGGCCATTTTGGCAGGCCAGCCCACGCGAAAATCAATGGCCAAATAAGATCGTTAATCACCAGCCGCATTAGCAGGGGGTGTTTTGCGGAGACGTGTCTCGCTGCACAATGGCCCGCTAATAATAGGCGCGCTTAATTTATGATCCAGTCAAGAATTCAGTTTTATAGGTCAATATGCAAATTCGACTTCGAGTGGCCAGCTCAGGCAAGGCACGGAAGGGGTGCGGGGTCAGGCACGGCCAACAATTCATCCGTGGAAGCTTTCAGGCTCGCAGCACGTGGTCACGCCCCTTGACCAGATGACCGCAGCGCCGTAGCTGATGACGTCACTTAGCCGTGCAGAGCAAATGAGGCGGAAAGGTGGCAAACAACACGCCAGTTCTCGAGCAAAGTCGTCAATAAATTTAGCTTCCCGAAGTGCGCATCAGTCTCAGTTGCTTTTCAAAACCTAACGTCAACATTGGGAGAGCCTGACAGTGGCACTGACACTGACCTTGTAATGACCCTGTATACTCAACTGACTGTACTGATGGATTGGTGTTGCGAATCCTTGGATACTGTCAGTACTGAAATAATGACATGCTGATAGCTTATGATCAATAATACTGTCAGTTTCAACACATACTGACAGGAACACCGGCCGTGCTATTGGTCTGCACCGATGTGCCGACCACTCATTACTCACGATTGTCCCAAGTTTTGGAACTGTAAATACTGATATATTGACACGCTGATAGCTTATGCTCAATAATACTGTCAGTTTCAACACATACTCACAGTAACACCGGTCGTGCTATTGGTGCTGCACCGATGTGCCGACCACTCATTACTCACGATTGTCCCAAGTTTTGGAACTGTAAATACTGATATATTGACACG
>JAQFYZ010003961.1:0-12202 GCA_034695085.1 Cylindroiulus punctatus | reverse complement strand
GGTCTCGCCTGTAATTACTCATAACAAACCTGGCAGCTCTACGCTGTACCATTTCGATTTTCTGTACCTGACCCACCCCATAGGGATTCCAAATCGAGGAGCAATATTCCACTAAGGGTCGGACTAAGGAAAAGTATCCGGTCACTTTAACTTTTTGCGGACAATTTCTAAATATTCGTTGAACGAATCCTTTGAACGAATTTCGTCTTGCATTTTTCTTACCGGAGAAGAAGCATCGGAATCACGACGTGATCTTTGCCGCAATGGAGAGGCATTACTCCGCCCGTTATGCCTAGATGAACGATGTTGCAGTTTCCCTCTTGGTGGAGACATGTCAGAATCTTGCTGGACCTTCCTTCTTGGTGGTGAAGCATCTGAGTCATGGCGCAATCGTTGCCTTGGTGGTGAAGCATCAGAGTCATGGCGCACTCGTTGCCTCGGTGGTGAAGCATCAGAGTCATGGCGCAATCGTTGCCTCGGTGGTGAGGCATCAGAGTCATGGCGCGATCGTTGCGTCGGTGGTGAAGCATCTGAATCAGAATCATGTCGGACCTTCTGATTCGACGCGTGATTTTCTAATATATCTTCTGCATCACTGGTGTCGTCCTTCCCAAGAGGACGCCACCTATTAGTAGCAAATAATTCCATCTTCTGGACATCCGTAGGTCTTTCATCGACGAATCCTGCAATCTGAGGAGCCTCTTCTCCAGTCTCAAGTTCGTTGTCATCATTATAATCAGGCGCAACTGCATTTATGTCAATGTCATCATCTACGATTTTGGACCTAAAATGAGATCACCGTCCGCGATTAAACATCAGAAGAAACATATTCTCAAATGCGGATAGGTCCACTAATTGAACGCACAATCTAAATAAGAAAGTATGCTCTGAGGCAATGTGGCCAAAATTCGCCAATAGTACAGATGATGACGTATACTTACTTTGGTACAGATCCCCTTACATTCGAAGTCTTTTTAACTCGTTTGGTTTTCTTTTTCGAAGACGAATCTTCTGGCTGGTACCCATAGCGCTTCAAATAATCCACTTTACTCTTCGCGGACGCCATGAATTTTTCGGAGATTGTAGCTTTCAGACAGGAATGCTGTTCAAAAATAAAGTGCCAAATCCAATGTTGTATTCCACAGAATGAATTGCAATAAGGAGAACATGTAATAAACAAAACTAACAAACATAGTGTCATGTTATGTATAAGTTCATACGGGTATATTGTACAAGTACTGAAAACCCTTATAGCTTTATGCGGACTAAATCTGCGTGATTCGCATGTGACAAGAGGCCATAAAACTTAGGCGAAAATGACGATAATTGCATGAAATGCAAAGAATCATAATTAATATAAATACATACCTTTTTTTAGACAGATGAACAGCAGCTCTTGATTCTAAAAACGTGGGCATAAGGTAGAGATTTGGTATCGTCTGCTGTAAAACCCAAAAAGCATATTTTGATAAGGCGCTTCAACTTATGGACTCTATAGACCTAGCGGGACGTTCAAGTATTACATCATCATTTCTTAGAGGGAGAGGAATTGACCAAATGATAATATCATCATTTTTGTTTTATAAAATAATTTCATCATTTGTCATCCAGTTTCCCAACAAAAAAATTTGGCCTATGGCGTTTTCCTTTTGTAAAATGGGCTTTCTGTTACTAGAATTCATTGTTATTTTCAGAAAAAATTGTTAAAATTATGACGAATAATAATGCCATGGTGATGGAGGAAAGGTCAGGAAATCACGAAAATATAATAAACTGTGTTAAATTCGCATATTTTGTCCTAATTTGTTTCCAACGACGCGACGGGGTTGAATTGAAACGTTTTCCAAATTGGTTGAAAAATAAATTTAAAAATATCATTTCTTTAAAACAGAAGCATATTTCGACTTGCAATTTAGTGCTGCCGAATGCTGACATATCATTGTTGTAATATTTTGATGTAGGAAATTTATATTTAAAAAACCTAGCTGTTGAAACTAATTTCTGTTTATTCGGTATTCAGTAAATCATCAATATTTTTGTCTTCATGAAGTCATCAATTTGGCACAATACACCCTTGATGGTATATTGTAATTCGATGATACCAACATACATGTATAATGATGCCACTTAGAAAGTAATAGAGAGGACATGCTTAATTGAAAAAACGAATCAACCAAACTTGTTCTTCGCCTTTGACTTTCTGTACAGTAAATCTGTCACCAAATGTGCATGTGATGCATATACCAGTCTGTTTATTATAAGAGGGTTAAAATATTTTTCTTCTGGACTTTAAAAGAACGATTTGGCATAAATGTATGGGTGTGACACACACTGTTATCCTTTGTAGAGTTTAGAGAGGTTCTGTTTTTTGTTACTGTCTTCTGTTCACTTGTCTCATTGGATCACTGATTTTAGCCCGTCCCCGACCAAAATCTGTTCGCATTTGGCTTCCTGGGTGCTCGGGTGACCGTCTACATGAAACAAAACTGGCAAGCATCAGTTTTTGACCGCACATTGTGCCATAGCTTCCCATTTAGAAAATAAGTGTTAAAGAATATTTAGGATTTCATCAGAAACATGCTTGACTACTGTGGAGATGACCATCTTTGAGAGAATTCGAATCCAAAAATCACACATTCAATAACAAATGGCAGTCTATAATGTAAGTATAATTTATATATTTTTGTAATTAGTATTAAGTTTTATTTATTTTAAGTAATAGTTAGTAGTTAAGTAGTAGTTAATTAAGTCATTCCATTAATATCATTTTGATTCATCAATTTACTTTTCCAAACTTTTTCCAAATAAAATAACAGTAACTTTAGCCAAAGCTCAAAACTAAAGCCCCTTTCAAAGGGGTCAAAATACTGTTGATTTTAAAAAATAATTTTGATTTAAAAAATTAAAATAACTGCTAAATTTATTTCTTACCATCTATCATTGACAGGTACGATTCTTAACGTCGTGGATTACGTCGTTTATTAACAAAAAATAAAATTAAAATGAGAAAAACTAAAACCTGCACGCGTTGAAACTAGAAAATGTTCGCATAAAAATGTTCAACTTTTTTATCGTTCTTTAACGTTTTAGTAATAACCGCAGCTTAATTCACGACTTCAAGAATCGCACCTGTCAATGATGGATGAAAAATTTTACATGGTGAGAAATAAATTCGGCGTTTGTATTAATTCGTTACATCCAAATTGTGAAAATGGAGTGTTTTGCATGGTACTGATGGTGTAGGCATACCCTTTCAATGAACCCATTCAATGAAAAAAATGATTGAATGAATTGCGCCAAAAAATGTCTCGTAACTTTTGATTAGATAAAACACGGAATGGTATGATTGAATTTCTTTAAATAGATGATTATGGAACGATCTATTGTCATAGGTTGCGTGACTTTTCGATCAATTCAATTCTGTAATCTACTTGTTTTCCATCATCACATCATCTTTAAACCACACGTATACATGTATACATGTATGTGGATTGCATTTGCATAAAGACTTTTAATGA
Organism: Cylindroiulus punctatus; assembly: GCA_034695085.1. Lineage (NCBI taxonomy): Eukaryota > Metazoa > Arthropoda > Diplopoda > Julida > Julidae > Cylindroiulus > Cylindroiulus punctatus. Next base: position 8,684 of record JAQFYZ010003961.1, on the reverse strand, counting down.
CTTTTAATGTCTAAGTCATGCATGTAAACCTATTTATTACGTGATCTGCCATTATTTAAGAAAAAATGTGCAAATACTGCATATTTATTTGTGAAATGCTGCATATACGCTGCATTTAGAAGAACCATTATTTCAAGAATGTTACGAATTTCTGGATTATCGTCACTATCTTAACCAAAGTGAGGGACTGGGCCATAAAAGTGGCATTTTAATTACTTCAGCGTCACTTTGGCTGTTTTAGGCATAAGATTGGCTTAAATGAGGCAAACCAGATGGTACTCCAAATATAGATATCCTGCTCGAAATCGCTGTATCCTAATCTACAAAGAATTTATTATGGTTGTCATGCATTTATATTTAAACAGGATGCTAATAAATAGAACTACTAGCACTTGACCCGTCCATTAACTAAACGCTGTGCATCCTGAGATCACGTTTTGTTCTGATTAAATTAAGTCTGGGCGACTTTAGTGCTCCCCAAGCGTCAAATACTGCTATGATAAGAGGCCATTTAGTAATTTGTAAGTTTGGTAAAATACTTTGGCGTTGTTCGCATATGCCTCTAGGATTTTAATAATTTTTTTTTTGTTAATTCAACGTTAATTTAACGTTAATTCAAATTACTAAACATATTTTGCTAATATTATTTCAGATTGTGCATTGTTTTGAATTTGCAAATGTTTTAGCCATCAAACGGTTTTAAATGCTAGCAATTTCACCCACCTTTTGCAGAGCTGCACATTCAACCAATTTGTGAAATAAAGGAACAATTTGTTTTACCGTTAGTGCCTTTTTCACAAACATATAAAGTAAAGTAAATTATAATGATAAGAAGGCTGCAGGGTCCCCCAGTAATTGCCAACTTAAGATATGTTCCCTCAAAGTGGGAACTGGGGGGACCTAACCTTTACTTAACTATAACTTATTATTTGCAGCCATAAGGTAAACGCCCTTAGTGCTAGGTTTAGTTCTTCGTTTTGTCTACCCCCTCCCCAACCTCCGTAAGATGACCACATAATATTTGAACGCTCACTTTTGTAAACTTTTTATAAGAATTGAAGGAATAGCCATTAAAAGAAAATGATAAGCAAAAGTGCAAATTATCTTCATTGGAGATGTGACAAAGTACCCAACACCTAACTATTTTTGATTATATATAGTATTCCAATGAGGTCCAGCCGTTTTTTGCTCGTTAAAAAATTCGGCATCAATTGCGACCCTTCAAGATGGTGAAATTAGGCCGTAAAACAGCTTAGAAGCTTCATTTCATTCCAGATAAACAATGATTAATTCATCATGAGTTTTGAGGCCAAAGAAACCATGAACGGCCCGTCCGTAAATCACTCCAAGAGTGACATCATCTACAGCGACATTGACCCATTGGATGGCTCATCTCTGAGCATCCATTTCGACGACTTTGGCGACGATTTCAGAGAAAACAATTCCAGTAAATTATTCATTGGCAATTACATCGTTCGTAAACGAGAGGTGTGCCTGGTGTGCACTGGCATTTTGCTGTTTGTGCTTTGCGTTGGACTCTCTACTTCGATGGGCCTCCTGATGCACAAACCAGGCACAGGTACCACTGAACTGCCATCAGAACCTTGTGAAGAACAGCCATGTTTTCAGCTGAGCTCCATCATGATACCATCGATGAGCAAAAACGTTGACCCTTGTACTAATTTTGGGGAATTTTCCTGCGGTGGTTTTGCCGCAGTGAATCCTTTGATTGCCGGGGAACCATACAGCAGCATGCTGGACATTACCTTGCACAAGATGGACGAACAACTGAGGACAATCCTCGAGAATTCGGATATGGAAGAGAAGATGTACTCCAAAGAATTTTCCTACCTTTTCAAAACCAAACAACTTTACCACAGTTGCGCCCACGACGTGTATGGAGTAAGATACGGTGGAAAACCCTTGTTGGACATCATTGAACAAATAGGCGGCTGGAGTGCTTTGAACAGCTGGCAAGAACAGCTTTGGGACTTTTCCTCAACCATCCAAACCATCTCTGGAAAGTATCTGGTGGAAGTGTTTTTCAGCATCGTGGTGGTACCCGACAAGATGAACGCTGGACACAACAGGTTGCAAGTAAGTACATGCATTCCTGTTTTTACGAATATGCATATTTGTAACATCTGTAAAAGAGAAAAATGGTAAATTATTGATATTTATAAAAGTGTATCCACAATTATGTGCAACTGTCTTACTTGCACAGGGTGAGTCAAAATTCTTCTTCCATGAACAGCACTTATGACGACCTTGGACATGTTTTTTAACGGATATTTCCATTATTGTCTCGGAAACTGAAAATTCTGAAAAAACTAATTTCAAAGTTGTAGAGTACACATCAGTTAATAAATACGCTTGCCAACTTTATTATTTGACACTGCCCAAGTGAAAAAAACATTTAAAAAACATTGCTGCAAAGTTACGCCTGTATTCTAAAAATCGCATAGGCCATAGCTACCTTGTACATGAGAAGATAGTAGCATGATCAATTGGTGGTAAATCCACCAGCAAGTTTGTGTCATTTAGCACCTGTTGCACCTGTCCATTGTAGCATGTACAACAATCGGACAAGGTCACAAATTTGAACAAATTTTTTTCGTGATTCTGAACAACTAAGTTATCTGTTGGCAATTGCCGCACAAATAGCCGCACTGGAATATCATGACCACAGCTTATTATGGTTTTTTTCACTTTGAATGATGTTAAACGATAAAATTATCATGTGTTTTATACTAATTGAAGTTTGTTCTACAACTTTGGAATTGGAAATTTCCCCCTAACTTTAACGGTTTCAGAGATAGTGATAAAAACACCTTGACAAAATATATCCAACGTCATCCAAATTAGAGAACTGAAAAGAATACACCAGTCTTGTTATTATATCAAAACCGTAGAATTATCTCCCATAACCCAGCAAAATTCTCTTCATGGAACCAGGCTTTTGACCCCGTAAACACCCAGTGGAGCAAGAGCTAATAGGCATTGTTAATTTCCTGAAGTAAATACATGTAGTAAACACACGATCGTGAAATTTATACTCGTGCTGCTCTTAAGTATTTGAACTTGATAAAGCGTATCTCCCACCATTCATCTCAAATTGCATACATGTACATATTCCATCATCCCAGTTTTTTGTCTGCACGATATGTTGCAAAAATCTTTCTTGCAATCTTTCAGTTGTCCACCCCTCATTTCAACGAGGCACAAACATTAGTGGATAACCCTTGGGAGGTTCGTGGCAGCAAACTTCATGATTTTAAAAAACAAATCAAAACTGCTGATAAACAACATGTATCGTCGCTTCGTGTATAAATTTCAACTTCTGATTGATTTCAGTCTCATGCATTGAAAGAGTATAAGAAATTCATTAATGCCACTGCAACATTGTTGATTGAGAATGAACAACAACGTAAACAAGTGATCATACCAAATAAACAACAAACCATCAAGAATTTCATATCGGACATCATATACATGGAAAATAGGGTGTATAAGGTGGGTAGCAATTGCTTTTTTTCCTCCAACAATACATAATAGCGTGCAATTTTTTTTTGCAAAAAATGTTTTAATTTAGATGCTTGATGGAGGCACAGACAACCACGTACAAGATGTATCCATCAAAGAACTACAGGAGACGTTTTTATGGGTAAGATAATCGGTTTGATAATTATTGAAACGAAACATCATAAGAACTCATTGCTGAACTTATGTCAGGGGACTTGAATTTTTGATATTAAATTTAGTGATATCGTGATATTCCCGTGACAATGTAACTTTTTGTTTCAGATTGACTGGTTGAAATATTTCGAGGAAATCCTTCCAGAGGTTCAAATAACAAACAAGACTGAAATTTATGTGAACTGCTTGGATTATTTGAGACGGATTTCCATCATTCTACAATCAATTTCAAAACGGTCAGGAGAAACATCTTAACTATCAACTACATGTAATTTGAATGCATCCCACTTACGTTTTGTGTTGTTTTCATGTAGAACTTTGCACAACTTTTTGATTTGGAGGTTGGTGCGTGAATTCGTGCCTTATTTGTCTCACGATTATCAACAAAGTTTGGCAGATTATCACAGCGCTCTTCCCAACCAAGGATACCACGCTGTGGGAGAAAGATGCGTTAATTTTCTTAAAATAAGTGTCATGAGAGAAGCGGTTTTAAGTTTTCTATTCCAAGATAAATTTACGGCAGATTATCAGAGAAAGGTAAATTTATTTTACTTTTGAAATGAATTTATTTGACATTTGAAATGACTTCTAACTGGCTCAGCTATCTTATAATTGTTTTTATTTACCATTATTAAATTATTAAGTTTCTTGAAGTTCTGATAAATGTTCGGGATTCACTTTACCATCAAATATGGATCAACGAACCTAGTTTAAAATACAGCTTTCAATCAAAGGTAAGGAATTTACAGTGCTTAATTGCCCACTGTACACGTAATATTAATTAAATAGAGTAAAGCATATATTGCCATTTTACAACGTCATTGTTTTCTCTTTTATTTTCTTAAAAATTAGCTACGGGCGATGAATTTTGTTGTGGAGGGTGATATATTATCCAACAAAACTTTCCTAAATGAATTTTATCAAAAGGCAAGTATTTTTCGATTTTTACTTAGAAATTACGTTTTTCTTTACATGTAACATGCAAATTGATGTTCTAAAATATACATTTTGTTTTAGCTCGAAGTGACGGATATTTATTTCACAAATATCCTCAACATTCGCCAGTTCGCCAAACTGAAACTAAGCGACATCCTAACCAAATCCAAATCATTAACGTTGATGCCTTACAACAATAATTTCAGATTAATGAATTACAATTCAGTATTTATTCCTTGCCATTACATTTACCCGCCATATTTTGACGTCAATTACCCAAGGCACGTCATTTACTCGCGGTTGGGAACAATTGTAGCGCAAATATTGCTGGATTTCATCACAGGGGATGGTGAGCAATCAATCAATTTAATTAGAAAAAAAAAGCATTGAAAACATTGCATGCATGCCTTAACTAATAGATACCAACATTCCAACAAAGTATTTTATGGCAGTCTGACATGCTGGCAAAAAGTAATAATAAGTACAATATTTCTAGGTAACAGTAAATCGGTAAAGATTGAAGATACTTACATTTCCTTTATCGATGAAAATTCTTCTCGAATGTCTAATTATGTAAACGAGTGCACCTGGAGACATTTGAATAACCTAACCATCAACGGATCTATTAACAGAGAAGAATACAGTGTAAGATTAGAAATCCAGCTTCTGGTTGCTTCATATTCCATTGAATCAGTGCCATTATCGACTTTGAAATGAGAGCAAAAACAATATACAGTGTATATGGCAATTCTTATTGACTTTTATATAAAACTTTTCATTTACAGTTTCCATTACGGGTTGATTCGCATACATTTCTGCAACTTCTTGCGACAAAGACGTCTTTTGAGGTGAATACTTAATATTTAACTAGTAGATTTTCGATATATATACATGGCAATATTAATTAATGCAGTATACATTCTAGGCTTATATTAATTTCCAAAGAGAAAATGGGAAAGACAAGACCATACCAGGATTAGGAAAATTCAGCTTAGAGCAAAGTTTCTTCTTATCAATGGCACAGGTCAGGAAAAAATCTAAAAAAGAAAATAATGCAATTCGATAATTAAATACAGCATGCATTTTAAGTGGAAATATCATTGCTCAATATTGATAATTTTAATTTGTTTTTCCAAAAGATGATGTGTGAAAATGTAGATCCCGTCTTCCTTCATACAGCAGCGAGTTATGGCACAGCACTTGGAAATAACTTGTAAATAGAAAATTTCAATTGCATTTTTAAACGCCTGTAATTGTCATTAACTAATTACTTCCTTTTGTGCTATTTCAGGATAAATATAATTGTTGCAAAACTGCCTCAATTTTCATCTGCGTACAAGTGCTTGAAATCTGTTCAAACACACTCCGAATGTAATTTCTAGAGGCTGAAATTAGGCTAATCGAAGGATGTTATCCCTTAAAAGAAATTTATTTTAATACAAAAAAACACAAAATATACAAAAAAAATGTACAAAAGCTACACAAAGAGTACAATTACTGATCAATATCAACTGAAATGAACTTTGGGCGAGATTAATTATCAGGATTCTGATACATCAGAATATTTTCATGATTTCGATGTTCAGCATGCATTGGAGCATCCTTTCAAGTGTATTTTTCAAGTGTATATTGCTCAAGTTATACAAGTACATTGCAGTACAATTTTTTCAATCCTTTTTCAAAACAATACATGTATAACGGGCTTGTTAACATGCACCTAACAAATGCGATACTTGCAAAAATTTCATTTATGGCAGACAAACATTGTCGAATTTACAATGCATAAAAATCTGATAATTCGTTTTGAAATATTTTAGCTTCACTAGTATAGTTAGTGCTAGAGAAACTAAAACAGGACTTCTGTCCATCTTAGGCTAAGCCAGCTGGAAAAGTCATAATTTCAGTAAAAACGACACTGCAATAATAATATTATTTAAATCGTATATAAAAAGTTCGAAACACTTTTGTGAGATAAATTCAACGAATGCGAAAGGGCCTTTAATAAATTAACCCACCACAGCACATGATCGTCTACTTTAATTGATATCTGAATCAAGTTTAACAAAATCTTGAATGATAAAGTTGGAAATGAGGTATTTCTTCTTATGTGGACATTCGTCCAGCTTTCAATAACATAAAAGTTGCACATGCACATGAAACTTGAAGTGCTTTGCTACAAAATGACATCTCAGCCGATTTTGAATGTGTTCCAGCAAAAATTCTAGCTTTGCAATTCAAATTTGCGAAGTCCTTTTTGGTCCACTCTGCATGTATACATTTAAATGCATTTTCGGACAATAAGCCAGATGTTCCTCCTACTTTTTTAGTTCCGTTTTATCAATGAAGTTATTGTTTCAATGATATGAATAATATGGGGAAAAGTATTACGTTCGAGATTACTTATAGCAGTAATTATGCAGGCAATTTTATCATTGCCGGTATGCTAAATAGCATGAATAAATTGTTCAGGCATCCCTTGTAGGGATAACAAGATTAATAATGGAGATTCGTGGCATGAAAAAATTAATTACGAAAAAATCGTTGGGTTTGACATCTAAGGATAATTGTCATTGTCACAAAATTGACATGGTCAATTACGTCATTGAACCATGGAATTATGTACGACTCGCGCCAAGATACATAGATGTATCGTGTAAGTTTCAGGTATGGAAAATGCATTTGCAATGCTGCATTATTGATTTGTGCCCGGCGGCTATTTGGCAGAAGGAAGCAAATGCACTTTGTCATAATATTTATCAATTCGTTGTAAGGCTCACGAGATCGATGCCTTCAATGTTAAACGGGAACCTAAAATTAAATAACAACAATGTTTAATAAAATAATATAAGAGTCAATAGTGAGATTAGTTGATTTTTTAAAATAAAATGCTCATTGCAATGTACAGAAATTAAGATAATTCCAGGGCCATATCGGAAAACGTATTGAAAAAACTATCAAACACTACTTTTTTGTTTCGGCACAAAAACACATTATCAATTAAATCCTACTTACCGATCCAGGCACTTCGGTTCTGTTCCGGTCGTTTTTATTGCTTTGTTTAATGGTGTTTTCGTTTTGTTCTGGCACTGAAGGACTGATGATGGATGCGCTATTTTTTTCGTGCTTTGGTGAGCCATCATTTCCAGCACCGGGTACATCCTCCTTTCTCCTTATGGACAAACACAACTTTTTATATAAAAAACATTCGGACAAGAGAAATGTCATGACCAGAACACGTAGAAAGCAGTCAAGTTATTCCATCCAACTTACCTCGCATAACTCCTGTATTTCGAGTCTGGGTTGGGATGAAATAATACATTTGACAAATATTAAATACCTGCAGTTAAACTATGCAACATTCATTCAAAGACAATTAAAAATTGTAAATTATGTAGATTACCTTCCTTTTTCCGAATGCAAAAACTAGCCAAAAAGACAAGTTGCAAAATTATGACCATGGAGCCAAAAATAATGGTGCAGATGATGGACGGGCTAACAAATGTGCAATGGCCTAAAATGTAATTAAAAATTAGTTCTTGCGCTTGAATCCAACGGGTATCAACCACGAAATTTACATAAAAATTATTCATATTCTTACAGCTGTTTTCGTAATAGCAGAATATCACGGAAATTACATAGGCAGCGATGGTAAGAAGATCCAAAAGAAGTATAAACACAGAGACGAACGGTGCCGATATGTGCAGGGTGTAACCTACATGAAGGTACACAAATTATCAACATAAAAACCATATACAGTTTTTAAATGCTAAATTCGTTTAGAGATTATTCTTGACGATTAAAAATGAATTGCAATGATATATGTTGAGAACAAATAATCGTATTAGTATAACAACTCAGGTTCTCTTAAGATGTAATTGCACAATTTTTGTAATGCAAGTTTAAGAAAGCTAAGGCGCCGATTTACATGTATCTGAAAATTTCAATTGATAAACAAGCACACATTGGTACAAATTAAATAAAGGATAATCATATCGGCCACTAAAGCTCTAATTTATAATTATTAAAAAGATGGGGGGGGGGGGGGGTGAAAA
>JAQFYZ010003960.1:0-12203 GCA_034695085.1 Cylindroiulus punctatus | reverse complement strand
ATGCATCTCCCTAGCTTCTCAGTATATCCCGTACAACATTCTAGAACTGCTGTCCTTTTTGGAACCCTTTCATTACGATAACCTATGGTATACGCTGTTCTGTAATGATAAAGTACTGCGAGCTAGAAATTAATTGCAAAGAAAGTAAGGGATATTTGAAGCTACTAAAGTTTACAAGCAGTTGAGTATACGTACAATACAGACCAGTACTTCAACTTATTCATTTAAGTGATGCACCTTAATCGAAGTAATGCACATAAGTCCGTTTTACATGTATATGCTTTTACTTGAGTTAATCGAGCATACTTGATCTGAGAATCTGCACGAAGGTGGTTTTATTCAAGCAGAGGATTCTTGGTGTCTGGCCACATTTCATCACCATGTGACAGACTTTAAGGCAAATCATATAAGCCCGACACGAAAGTGACTTGGTGTAAGTTGAGTTTAAGCTTGCATGTATAAGCATTGCACTTTCGTACCTGTAACGTGAACATCTAGGTGGAATTGCAAGACACCACGAAGATGTCCTGACTTGATACGCTTTTTGGTAGCTCACTTGTATGGTTGTGTATTTCCTAAACGAAAATGCATAATTTTTTACGAATACTGAAAAACTTATATAATATGGCTATGATTAGTTTTACATGCTTGATTTTAAAATGGGCGCATCAAGATAAGTGCTGTCTATTATATTTTAAAATTGGGGAAATTGTACAGAATGTTTTGAAGCTCGTATTAAGTTATATTTGGTTAAGGAATTTCCTAGTCTGAAACGTACGTTTCCCAACGACGGCAGACATTTGGACCGCTCAGTGCAAAACCGCACGATGCCCAAGCCAACACAAATATTATTTGAACTGCCCACACCTTGGATGAGAAATGTGCGGAAATTAAATAAAGTTAATTTGACTTCCATTCCTGTTTATACTTACTTTTAACATCTTTGCATGCCGTATGTAGGCGGTACTAAATCGACTGATAGTTGACGCGCCGAAAGTTGACGACTTCGAAACTTACTGTAGATATATGCAGGAAGTGCTCTTTTATAATTGGTTTGGTTGAAATCATTTTGATCGGATTTAAGTGATTCATTAACTCGTGCTTGTTAACCGAGAATTCTTATACCTGATGAACAGATTGGGGTGACAAAGTTCGCGCTACAGCTAAGTTATAACGATGCAAAAGATAAGAAAAAAGGGATGTGCAAGCAGCTAAGCTGTATCTAAGTAAATATCGAAAATGTTTTCTGAATATAGTCCTTGATCGTTTAGCACTTCCTATTTCATAGTTGTAATACGAAATGTGAGTCATGTGTACATGTAGTGACATGTCTACATGGACGGTCAAAGTATCTAATTTGCGAGCATCCTGTCTACTTAAATGCCAAATGTGAACCGCAGTTATGCTGCAGTAAGCCGAAATGTATTATTAGCAAATTTCTAGGCTCATGTACTGTATAACTACATTATGTTGCACGTTTGTCTCTACGTCGCATCATTATTGGACATTGTATAAAAGGAGCAAAGAGATAATTGTAACGGGCCACATATAAGAAGCGGAAGTTTTGCTAGACAGTGCAGTGGTAGAATTATTTAATGCAATATCACCTGAAATCACGTGCGTTTGTGTCCTTCTCAAAGATTGCAGCTTTATTTGAAAAAGGCGGTCCAGTTTTTAAATTTTAAATTATACTGGTATGGTATCACTTTGGCTATGTTAGTGATGCTTTCTCATGGTATTCTTTTGCAAGCAACATTATTAATGCATTTTAAATGGTGATTAATTATACAGCAGTAGCTGGGGAGTAGCTTTTAAGTATTATGTTGACATCATAAGGGGATGGGGCTGGCCAAATGATGGTGTGGTCAGCGCTGCTTTCTTAAGCATCTAGTTTTTCAATAACATTAATCCTACAGCGTAATGTGCAAAAATTGTGATTAAACTCTTTTGTGCTACAATTTTGTATCAATTGGATTTTTTTTTGATCAATGACTATGTCAACTATTTTTGCAGTCAGAATATGGAGATTGTTGCTTAAACTATATACATTTAGTCTTACTATGAAACAAAATTTATCTTTCACTAGTGGGATTAATTTGCATGCACTGTATTTAAAGTGTTTAAACTTTTTTTCGAAAAGGATAATTATGACGTTGTATGTGGGGTTGGTTTTCAAACCTACATGTACAGCATTTCCTTTTCCTTTATATTACCTTTCTTACCACACTTTATCTTATTAAAGTGTATTCAGGATATGATTTTATTCCTTAATGCGCTTGCAATTTTACATGTACAGTAACAGTTACGGTATGAGCTTGCCAAAATATCACAAATATGATATTTTCAAACCGTGGACTGGATTGCGCGTTGCTTGGCAGCTAATCCGGAAGCCAATGGTTGAAGCGCCGTTGTAATCTCAATGCTGCTTTTCGCTTGCCTTTGAAATTCAAAGTTTGCGCTCACATTTTTTCAAATTTTTTCAAAACCGGTAACATCGGCTCGGCACTTCGCGCAAATTCTTGAGATTGTTAGGTAATGTCCAGCTTAGCAATCTGGACTGATTTTAATTTTTAATCAAATAACATTATGCTAGCAAGTAAATAACGAAAATACATGTAAGTGAACCCAAAGCGCGATCCAAATGAGAAAACCAAAGCAATGACATTTTGTTTCCTATACAGTATTTATCATCTTCACAAATTCAAAGCTCACTGTCGTCCCGCATACCGAAGCCCAAATTCCACGCGCAAAATCCTGCGAATATTTGCCTCCAGTTCATTTGCCATTTTGCGGCGTGGATATTTTCTTGCCTCTGGCGGGGGTACATAAATTATCATCGGTACGCACGTCACTTTAGCGAGCCAACATTTTGAGGAAAACTAAAAATCGATCCCTAATTCACTTTCAGCAACGGCCCTAATGCAATGTCAAATTTCCAGTTATGTCCCCCATCCATTTTTGTTTTGAATTCAATTACAGCATCAATGTTGCGTTATTGCTTGCCGAGCCGGGGTGCTCGTAAAATCGAGTGGCATTTCCCTCATTTCAATTTCAACGGGGCTTTAAATAGGGAATCCATCGAAATCCTGGTGCTCTGGCTCATGGCATAGACCCATTTTCGGCAGAAGGGGGATTCCACCAGGCCCTTGGAAGCCACTCTGTGCCTACGCATCGACCAGAGACAACAGTGCTGGCGCCCTGCGAGGATGCAGTGATGCAGTTCGCTGATGGAGTAATGAACAGTGGGATGGGAAGAGTTCTTTGAAGAGATAAGGGGAAAAAATTGACAATGTCGGGCAATTGCTGGATGGAGGACTTTCCGATGGCTGTCTGAAGGGATGCTTCTGGAGTCTCACAACCCCATGGAAGTGGCTGCGAAGACTCGATGCCAGAGTTGGCTTCAGCTGGCACCCGAATGGACCACAGTGAGTTAGTTGGCGGTACCGATTCCGGAAATTCCTGTTCTGCAAATTCCAACGTTCATTATTTGGCCCAGTTTCCCCGGTGACGTCATCGGGCATGATTCATTGGCAGCAGCAACAACAGCTGATCCATGCAAATTTGTGCCCATCGTTTCCTCGAAATGCAGGCAGGGGGCAGGCTAGGATTCTCCGAGCCCATTAACAGGAAGGATTACCGGCTGATGGGAACGAAAACACGGCCATGGCATGCTTGACGAAACGAGAATTAGCCAGGCCTAGGGTATAGGCCCAAACTTGACGCTTCGGCAGCTCCATGGGCCCATGCTGAAATTCGACATAGCAGACAAGAAGTATTTTTTATTTGCGAGGAACTTAGGCGTTTTCATAGGAGGCTTTTTCAGTCCATGTAGTGGAAAGCAGCCATGTGAGTGTCGAGTTCGTAAGGTCACTGAAATTGGGGCGAAGATGTCACCCTAGACGAGTGCTTCTCTGCTCGACGCCGTCGCCCAGTGGTTATGGAATATACATTTTCGGTGAAAAGTTTTCTGGAAATTTTTCCCGGTGCTGGCCCCCAGGCCGAGACGGGACTGGTGTTCGCTGCAGACTGGTTGTCTAGGAAAGACTGGCTCGTGTCCACTTGATGACCAATGAAGGCCAGGTGGTTGTTTTGGAGCGAGTTTGGCTATTGCCTCCTCTTCTTTCTGGACAGCATCGTTGTTTTGCACGTCGCCGCAGCTGGTAAGTCAACAGACAAGCAGATTACATGATTTCAGTGTTTCTTAGCATGTCTAAAGGTGAAAAAGTGGGGAATTTTATGAAAAAATGATGAACGTTAATGGCAGTGGTTTAATTTGAAGGGATATTACATTGTCTAGAACGCTTCCTGCTCCACCTGGACAACGATACTGAAGAGGTAAAATTGAAATTAAATAGGAAGGCTTTTGGAGCAGGAACTTTTCTGGACTATAGCTATGTTAACTGTCTGATACTTCTGTTGATGCAGGTACGGAGTGTATTGGTATAATTTATGTATGAACGTTATACAGTAGTTATACAATAACGTTTATTAGAAAAGGCTTAAACTGAGAACCCGAGAAAGGTAATGTTTTACCGAATATGTCGTCCACGTTTTTCCATCTAGTAAAAATATTTGTGAAAGTTATTAAAATAAATATTGGAGGCTGACCACAATTTCCGCCATATACTATAACTTCGGCATAGCCTTGCATAACTTCATTCATATAACCTTGGTCGGAACCTTTATCTATAAAATATATATACTAGTATAAGATTGATTGTCCTAACTCACTCACTCATTCACTTACTCACTCACTCACTCATTCATCCATCAACGCCGAGCCCAAACCGTAAGGGCTAGAACCTTGAAATTTGGCATGGACCTTCCTTGGGTGCCACAACCCCCTACTAAGAAAGGATTTTGTCGTAGTCCCCCTCGAAGGGGTTTTTAAAGAGGGGTAATTACATCTCCTAAACCATTAGGGCTACAACCTTGATATTTTCAATTTATGTTCATTAGGTGCCCAGAACCTTGGAAACAGTCTTTTTTTCGTTTTAGCCAGCGCAATTTTATATTCTAATAGCAGAGAATTAAGGTGCCAAAAATAGAGGTATTTATTGTCTGAAGTCTTGGATGCGTTTATTTAGATCTTACGTGCGTTATTTCAAAGAAAATTATAGCTCGCAAAATAAGCATATACAATTTCTGGTACTTATTACAGAAAGGCAAGATTTTCAGTCAGACTGGTATTCGATAAAAGATCAGCCTGTAAAAATTGTATCATAAATAATGATGAAAGATCGAATTCATCGTAGTAATTGAAGCATCTGAACCAGAAGATTTTGTGACAAGCGATCTATTCCCATGCAAGACCTTTTTTTGGAATAACCATCAACTTTCTCTCGAAAAATGAAATAATGTCTAGCTCGTTTAATAGGGTCGAGCACAGGCCTGGATAACCTTGAATGTGAAATGCCACGTCAGGAGAAATGGATTTTCTTCGAAAATAAATTAATAGTATATTTTGCATTGATTAAGAATGTGCTGTTTCCTTATATGAAAATAATAAGTTATTATATTAACATTCCTGATTCTGCAACATTTTTGCATTTTCAGTGGTTATGGTAGTCAGGGAACTTTGTTAAAAAAAACCTTGAAAAGTCGGTGAAGTTGAAAATGTCATCTCTGTGGAGAACCCTCTACTATTTCATGGTAGTATGTAGGGTTTGGTCCACGCAAAAATAGTATTTTTAACAACTGGTATTCAGTAATGCAGCCGTAATTCACATTGTTGCTGATCCAGGTTTTCGTATAGCGTTCCCAACATAGTGAACAATGTTATCGTGTGCCTGAGGGACTAAAATGAGCGAATACAAGTATGTTACATAAAAATGCTGCGTGCTGCGCGCACATTTGGCTCCTCAGCAGTACCATTTTTCCTAATGAAGTCAATTATTTATTTCGGCACTTATTTTTTCGAGGCGTTTTTTCGCAGACTTCAAGTCGATATGCTTTTTTTAAAAAAAAAGCTAACCTGTTTCCACGGTGACGTTGTACATGCCTATGTCATAATGGTCGAACACGTCTGGTTAATGAAAGTTGCAATAAAGTTGGTAATCGTAAAACCAGTGAAGCCGAGCAGTTTATACCATTACTGTAGCTTAGTTAATGAAATTTCATATCCACGAGCTCATTTACTTATTCTTACTAAGGCAAACAATCGCCATGGGGGCCGTCTTTCGCTTCCACAAGTTGTTTAAATGCAGAAGTTGAACATTCGTATAGATGCGATTGTCGATCTGGCTTTGTGGTAAACTTTTAGCCTCTCCAATCCAGATTCGAGAAATGCGGTTTTCATCTGTGCTGGGCTAGCTTTCCGCGCATGTCGCAACTGTATATTTCAAATAAATGTGGCCCAAGACCATTTGTTTTCTTCCTCCTTCCTTTTTCGGTTCACTAGTCCTGTAACGAGTGGGATGCTTTGGTATTTGCCTGCATGCGATGTAAACCTGTGTGTGCTTAGCTGTTGAAATGCCATTTGGATTTAAGGCAGCACAACAGGAATATTTCATTGCCGTCGAAATTTTGCATTCTTAGAAGTGAGGCTTTCTTCGGTGAATATTAAAAGATTTTTTTTTCTACCGTCTTGAATTGATAGGACCGATTTTCCTATTCTTCGTGCTTCCAACGTATGCTGCGCCTAGCTATAGACCGCTGAAAATTTTCCTCCTTTCTTATTGATGAAATTTTGCTTAGCCTTACTTGAAGTGGATGCAAAAGACAAAAGCTCCGCTCACTGGTTTAGGAGCCTATTAAAGGGAAGCCTTAGATCTTTGTTCGAAGCACTTTCACGTGGTTTACATATGCCAGTGGATACGCGCTACTCGTCTTACGGCCAATGAAAAGACGGACAATCTGAACAATCTCCTCAAATTTATTTTGGGCTGAAAGAAATCAGTTTGCTCATTTTGGAAGGAAATGTTCGGTCGATCGTGCATCGATGAGCTTGCATTTTTCTAGTGTATAAAATGCAGTGTACGTGCATGTTTGATGCAAACTGACCTAAGGACATAGTTCTTCGATGCGTGTACATCGGTCTACGAAATATTTGCTTGGCTCTTGCTATTCACGATACAGCAGTAGTTATGACAAACCACATTTTGTATATATAAGAGAAATCTGAGTGCTTTCCAAATAAGAGACATGATGTCATGATAAACCAAACCTTGCCAATGTTAATGTTGCTCACGCACATTTGTTGACAAAATCTTGTTGGAGTCGTGCATGAGGTTCAACGACTGGCCGTACCTTATGTATCCATTAGCTACTACTTTTACTTATCGGTGGTACTATCGATTACTTATAGATGGCGCATATATTGTAAATCCAAGATTGTCCAACTGTTAAAAATCACGCCGTAAAGATTTCTTTTCTTGGTCACGTTAAACCCTGATTGTTACAATAATCATTGCTATGATATAGCAATATGGTCTCAGTTGAACCTTGTTAGGATATATTATATTGGGGCTCCGACTATGCAGTACCATTACAAAACGGACATACTGTACATGTACAATGTGCGCGTATAAATACATTACACCGACCACTGGTTATACTATATGCAGAATATTGAAATTGCTAGCACCTTTGATCCTTGTTTCTATAGAGATGCAAAGTCTGGGAACAATGCAATATACCCTTTGCGATACAGAACTAGTATTGTTCTAACTCAATTTTGCAGAAAAAAGACTGGACTTCACAATATTTGTGCAGTAAACCATCGTTATTGTATGTCATTAAAAGTGTTTCCCATTATTTGAAAATGAATTCTTTCGCCAAAAGTTGTGTAATGGCAGAAACTACTTATGTATGACGAGCTAATTCAATATTTGCATTCTGTAATCCTCCCTAGGCTTGCACACCATGCCTATAAAGATTTTTTGGTTTATATGGCCCGTTATATAGTTTTTTCAGCTTATATGGTTCTGTGCCGTACACCTAAATTGGATTTTTAAAATGGATGCAGGAACCCTTTCTTGCGTTGAAGTTGAATCAGTCGATTCTCTGCAAAGGGACGTTTGCCCTGTTTTATTGCTTGCATTTACTTAAGCTGGTAATTTACGACAAGTTTCAGGCCCCCGTAATTGGGTATTATTAATAAAACAGCTGTGCCAGACACCGTACATATTTGATTGTCACGATTTTTTGTTTGTTTCCCTCGTTCATCTATACTTCCTCAGTTATTTGCACTACCTCCAACTACCGTTATCAATAATTTGGAAGCTTGAACGCGCTGATGAGGATTAAAACAAATTTCGTAAATCATTGAAAGGCGCATCATATCCATGCCGATAAAACGCAAAATAAAAATGATGCATAATTACGCATGAAATACCACATTTTTTATATTATTTATTTTTTCAAACGCAGCCGACGAATAAAGTACAGGCTTTTCTTCGGCTATAGAAATTTAATATATTATCATTAGTATCAGATGCGCCCTTTCTTGCAACTATTGTTTTTACATTGTTTTTGAGCAGCTGCAACTGGAATTATGCAAGAATGGCAATGAATTAATGCAGTGTTAAGGATTGCTAGAGTGAAATGACATCATTTCTAAAAGAAAACAGTGAGCATTCTAGATCATAAATCTCTTATTTTGACACTATACAGGTCACATCGAAATTAATTATTAGCACTATGTTTATGATGTTAAAGGAAGTTACTCTCTTGTGATTTTACATGATTTACCTTCAATGTGTAAACGTAATCTTGTGGTGACATGTGCAATACACGCAGAGCTTCGCTGGATATATGTTTATAGAATTTCCTCAAACACAGACAACTAAAATCCACGTACTCAAGATAAGATTGTGTAAACTGTTTACATGCCATTTGCAGCTAATTTTAACTTGCTTGGCTTGAATGAAATCACCCTCATGTCGATTCCAAAATAAAATTAGTCAAGTGATGCAAGGCATCTACATGTTTTGCATGACTTTCTTAGGTCAAGGCATCTGAAATTTTTCTTAGTGTATCTGTTTTATGTTAAACAAGAGAATGGCTAGTACTGTCATTAAGATTAAAGTAGAGGATTCAGAAATGAGAGATGCATCATCAAAGTAGAGGATTCAGAAATGAGAGATGCATCATCTCAATGCTTCTCGCGTGTCATTTATTAATTGCATATTGCTGGCTATCGTTTCGTTAAACGATCAAGAAACACAGCTTAAAGATTTTTCAAGGCAATGTTTCCATGCCTAGAAAAAAATTGGTCATTGCATCAGCTTAGGACGATCGATGTGCTTGACATTGCTGAGAAACTGTCAGCATATTTTTGCTCTAATTATCATCAGAGGCTGATCTGCACCAGAATATGGTTAATAGCTCATTTGTGTAATTTGTCGTAATTACTGCATCGACTTGCCAGATAGAGGAGGCTTATTTTTTGCGTAGAAATTATTGGAAGTAGGTTTTGATGAACAATGTTTACAAGAACTTAAAAAACGTAGCCATTACCTTGAATGTAGGATCTTTATTAAATCTTTACTCATGTATGTTTATATACAAAGATGATTGGACGTCTGATTACGCTCATTAACTTTGCAAGGTAGTTTCCAGAAATATCTGTATTTAATGCTATTTAATTAAAATGCTTATGTGTATTGGCACGGTATTTCAACATTGTCTATAATCGATTAAAGGGTTAGAGCATATCCTGTAGGTAGGCAATCACTGCTAACTCGCGTGCTATGAATGTTTGCTTGCAATTTTTTATGATGGATTTTTTCTGTTTTCTGTTAATATTTTCTTCGAAATACTCTAACACAGTGTTGCGTATTTATGACGTTGGATATATTCAGTGCGCATTCGCAAATCCAGAACTGCAACTTCTGCCTATGCACAAGTGCCGTTATTTAAAAAATCTATACAGTTTATATGTGATGCAGTAAATTATACCTTAGCTCATCGTTCCCAAACTGAATTCTTGAAAGCCTAAATTTTTTAGACGACAGTCTGGGAAGTAAACACTTCGTAAAGTGCTAAATTGCATCCACTATCTCGGATGAGATAATGGAACATCTACAGTGTATATACGCCATATCGTGTATAATTTCAGGAGAAAAAAAGCAAGAGTGTTCAACGTTTAATAAATAAACGTATGAATAGTAGACTTTCGCCGCAGATAAAAGCTAGGGAAAAAGCTATTCACCTGGCTCTGTTAGCGGGAGATAAATAAAATGCTATCGAAACAGGCATGCACTTCTTTTTATAGTTTTTCATCAATTTATTATGACGCTAGACTCGCCCGTATTCGTACTGCGCTGTAAACTGTTTTCGCAAATCCATAGTAAAGTTTCTTTATTGGGATGATTTCTGATGCCTGCATTGTATCGAAGAAATGGTGTATGTCAATCAAAAATCAACAACGCTGAATCGATCGATAACTGCTAAAATATATAAAACTGGTAATTTCTACTTAGATAAATGGAATCGTGAATAATTTACAACCCAAACATGATCTCCAGATCACTGATCCGCATCGAAGGAAGGGGGGTGGGGCTGTTCAGTCTAGAAATATACCTAGCACTTCGCATATGGTTGTTTTTAGTGGCAGGTTTAAATTTTAATTGGGTTTGTGCCCGTGGGGATTTGAAATATCTTAAAGCACCATCGCTGAAAAGAAGTAAACAGCTAGCAATAACAAGGATTGGTCTCTATTACTACCTTAACATGCGAGCTTTAACTCACCTTGAATAAAGCTTCCTTAGACTACGTCATTCGTGTCACTGGTGGCGACATGCTGCAAAACACGAGTTGAACCTGTTCAAACTGTTCACATGCTATTCGCAGGTTTGCGGTGCATTGAATCAAACCACCCCATGCATATTCTAAAGTCAAGCATACTCATATCAGCTTAAAGTATGTAAAACAGGCATACATGCATGAGTACAAATATGAGTTACATTGGTTAAGATACCTTTAAGCTCACAAGTAAACATAGCATTTAACAGCATATTTCTTCCATTATTGACACGAAATATCCAAATTCAATAAATACGTAGGTTCAACAGCATAGTAATTTCCAGGGCTGGACACACTTTTGACGAATTTCAATGACTATTGCTTGCACAGAATTGGCTGTTCTAACACATGGATCGCGATATTGTAAATATTGATTTAAAAAATGTGCATTTGCTGCACATCCTTTAAAAAAAAAAACACGACCATCCTAGCAATAGCCATTGTTGAAATCGTTGCCACGCGTCATATTTGTTTTGCAAATGCGATTATTTGTTTGGCCCATTGTTCGCTATTCACCAAAAAGTGTCTTAATAGATTTCCGCTTTTCCCGGAAACGACGGTATATATCGATTGACAGCATTTGGAAGATCGATTTTATCCCACTTTTGCTGTTTTAGTGAATGGCTATTCATTTTTAAGATGGAGTAAGTTTGCACTGACAACCTCCTGGGACATCTGACGGTCACTGCATTACTTTACTGGCAAGATAAAGCGCATTAATGTTAATGGAAAGGGAAGGTGAGGACATGAGAGATAAAAATGACGAACCAGGGCAATCTTATGAGCATAATGCATTTCTTGAAATATCAGAATCGATGCAAACATAAGTTTCTACTTTCGAGACTTGTAATTAATGCGGACACAGTGGAGTTCACTGAAGGCTGTACATGTAGCTTAATCTGCAATCTCTTTATTGGAATTGCTCATTCGCTGATTAAAGGTTAACAAGTACGTTGGTTTGAAAGTTGGCTATTTCAAAACAAGAGGAGGGGGGCCATCTTGAATCGGTAAGACTGGGGTTCCTGCATAAATGCAAAGCCTGGAATTGTCATGAAAACTGGAAAGAAATCGACAAATCAGGGAAAACGAATTTACCCCAATTTCGAAAAAGTAAGGAAAATTAAAGAAATCAATAATAGATTTTACATATCTAGTTGTAGGGTAGCATAAAAATCAAGAAATGATAAGCAATTCAGTGGAATGAATTGATAATATTGTCAATGCAAAATAATGAGCTGTTACTTATATATTTCCTTACATTGGCATACGAGTATGTCATATTATTGCTTTTTCAGCAGCGTGGTCAGTAAAATTTGTTTTAAAACATGGAAAGGTCAGGAATGGTGAAAACGTAATTTCTAGGGAACCCTGTATTTAGTTGAGAGAATTTAGATCGACCTTAACCTCCCATAGGGTAGGCGTGACGTTTCGCATTTTAGCTTCCACTTATTACTTTT
>JAQFYZ010003959.1:0-12203 GCA_034695085.1 Cylindroiulus punctatus | reverse complement strand
GGAGCAATATTCCACTAAGGGTCGGACTAAGGAAAAGTATCCGGTCTCTAACTTTTTGCGGACAATTTCTAAATATTCGTTGAATGAATCTGAGGCGCTGGTTTGCCATACCGGTAATCTTGTCAATTTGCGTATTCCAGCAAAAAATAGAATAGAGTTCAGAGAGTTAATCGGTGCCAGTGCCTCGTTCACCACAGTACAACCACGTATCAACCCGCAAACCCAATCCACACCAACAACTACTTCAACACCGACGCCAACCTTTCCTGGCGTTCAATCGCCGTACCCGACATAACCGGCAGGAATCGAACCGAGGCCCTCCGACAGCGACGTCAACCCCCATCCTTTATTCCGGCTTCCAAACTGGATTACAGGAATGTGCCACCGTTCCTAGCCATTCTGGTTTATTTTCATAAACACTTCATGGCAAAAATAGGCGCAGCGATCACAGGCTGCTTTTCACAACTGCAAAGCATGACTACTCTTAGCCAAATCGTGGTAGCCCTTGCACAAAGGGCGTCTCGTGCTCAGGGCACTGAACACTAGGTCTGGATTCGGCTGCAGCAACTGGTGAAGTGAAAGAGGCAACATGGCCACTTTCTTCTATTGAAAAGGAAAACTGTGCGTCACTTCCTGGCGCCATGCCTGCATCCATTTCTGCCAAGTCACGCCTTTCCCCATGTCACCTTCATTGCCTAAACGCACCAGAGGGAAATGTCCAGAAGGTTTTCCTCAACTTGCAAGTCATTGATGAGCGCATCCATAAAGTGTGTTAAATAATTCAATTTACTATTTATTTGCATCTCTGCAACTCCCAACCCACGGTATATCGGGAAACATTACGTACATGTTTCCCCCTCTAGGGTCAGGGTCCCAACCCTGATCACAGCCCTGAAGTACACACTTGAATTTCACACTACAGGTGCTGGGGGCAAACCATGAAACTTGCATTACTTGAGTTGTAATGCGAATACAGCGATAAAACTTATATTACTGTACCTGCATTACCTAGGAGTACAACGTGGGGTCGGTAGCCTTGACGGCGGAAGTCGGCTTATTCCAGAAATGACGCCTGAAGTTTGCCATAACTGGAAGTCACCCTGTAATTTCCAAATCATCAAATCAACTTTAGGGAGTAGGCGGTCCCTCCCCCCATAATATTACAGCCTGGAAGCCTGAGGTTCCCTAAGGTAACCGTCACTTTTGGTCCTTTCTGTTTTTCAATTACGGCATTTTCTTGGGGCTTCTGCAATGGTTGTATTTACCCTAAATCTACACAGACAGCCCTCAAACGTTTCTCTAGCACGTCAGGCGCCGAAATGACGCCTGAATGTGTCCACCCCCACACCAACCCTTTGGCCTAAATACATAGGAATTGGGGCCCAGATCCTTCTGGGGGAAAACAAGAGAAAATTATGCCACTGCAGCTAAGTCCAGTATACAAATCAAATGAACATGCAACACAATTAATGTTCATTCACTAATCTTGAAATCTTCATGTTGAAGTCTATAGCACGGTAACACTGGCACGTTGGTGATGCAAAGTAAAGCCGTGGGGCCTCAGCTTTACACATTTTAACATGTTACCCCTTGCAGTAGGCACGAATCCCCCCACAAAGTCAAGTGCAAGTGTATCAAACACTGTGGTAACAGGAAGTAAGCGTAAGAAACCAGAAGGTGTTTACCGTTTAGTTGTCGGTTTTGTCATAACTTGGCAAATTGGACATGCCTGGACAAATTGAACAACATTTGCACGTATTCTCGGCCAATTATAATGCAAGCATAAGTTTTGGCATGTCTTATCAGGTCTAATATGTCCCGACAAAGGATTACCATGAGCACGAGCAATTAATGTTGCTTGCAATGACTGAGGAACATATACTGGGTGACAGAAATTAGTATCATACTGATAGTGTAACAGACCATAAATTTCGTTTGAAAACTTATCAGCTAACTCTCGATCTTGTTCCTGCTTAAGAACTTCAAACTCACAAAAGTTCACTGTCAAGTCCATCGCCACTGATGGCAAACGAGACAAGCAGTCCACATCAGTATTACATGATCCCACTTTGTAGATAATGTTAAAATCATATTCCTGAACTAGTACTGCCCATCGGGCAAGCTTCCTATGCGGATCCTTAATAACTAACAAGAAGCACAATGAATGATGGTCTTTAAATACCATAAAGTTTAGTCCCTCCAAATATTTAAGAAATTTCTTAATAGACCAAATTATGGCAAATTCATGACGACCATCTATTTGCAGTGGCTGGGAGATCCAAATTATTTAATGAAAGAAGCACAGCCAAATTCGTTTTTACAACGCACGACGTTTCACCAAATTAATGGCTTCTTCAGGTGCTACAAAATTTATTAAACTGTTTAAGTAAACAGTTCAATACATTAGTAAATGCGTAAGCATTTTGCGACGCTGCCAGTTAAGCAGCCAAGGATAAGCAAAACAGTACATGAATTTTACTAAAGCAAACAAAAGGAGAGTACGAAATTACAACCCCCGAAATTACAACCAATTAAGATGATAGCTAGCCTATCAAGAGTGGAATGTTCAATCAAAAGTGACCATTTTCATTATGATGGGTCACTAGCCTCTATTAATTACCTTAGAATTCCCATGTAATTATCCTAAAATCTCGTACATCAACAGGAACAGGTCCATATTATCAAAACCGAGTGCCCACTCAAAAAGAGCAACCCATTCAGGACAAGTGTACATGGATAATATTACTGCAAAAGATGAAGAAAAGCAAAGATACGACATTAAACCTTAATTTGAAGTGATGAAATACATCAATTACGATTTTACGATCCAAAATTAACAAGTTTATCTAATTTTAGCCCCACTAAACACTGGAAAATTTGGCTAAACAGATCCGACCTACTTAGGATAATAACCTAGCCAAAAGTTGAAAATTTATTCAAAGGTGACCATTTACATTATAATGGATCACCAGCAAACATTAACTACCTTAAAATTATATGGAATCATCTCAACATCTCGTACATAAACAGGAACAGGTCCATATTTGTTAGAAATGGGACAGTTATGGGCTTAATAAGAGGTCGGGGGGCTTCCAAATTGTTCTCTCAAAATTAGGACGTCGGCAGACAGAGACTTCCATCTCTGTCTACGTGTTCAAAATGGTGTATTTGTTTTACTCCCATTTTGAATTCCCCCTCCCTTTTGGCCGACCACGTGTACCCGGAACATGTGGAGTCAGCTGACAAGTCGTCAGCTGACATTTGTTTTCGGCCCCGGCGCCATCTTGCAATTCACTTGCTGCACAGATGTCAATCCACCCAGATGTGCGCCGGGGACCATGCTTCGACAAGTAATAAAGTTTATGTTTGGCCAACCACGGCTCCTTGTTAGTCTTTAAAACTAACAAATGGTAGCAGAGCGTTGTTTTGTTTTTACAACACTAGATGCAGACTTTGGGCATTTAGATAGTCAGGATTTGAGTTTTCGAAACATCCAGATTGATGATATTCCAGATCAGCCAGTTAAGTCTTTGCCCATAAATTGGGACTCTTTGGTTAGGCCCAAGGAAGTTATTCCATTATTAAAGGAATAGGAACGACGATTACAGGGGAGCACATGTTTCTTTACCACCTGTGGTAATAGATACAGGGGAGAGTAGTCCTAAATGGTCACATCCTTATGTTACCAGTGCTAAGAAATGGGTAATAATTAAGACTCAGTATAAGAAATTGTTACAGGATGGCATTATCTCACCTTCAATTTCTTAATGGGCAAGTCCAGTAGTCCTTGTTACTGAACAAGCTTCAGATGGACACGAAAAGCATAGATTATGTGGGAATTTTAAGAAAGTAAATGAGGTAATTAAAAGATAGAATTTCCCACTTTCTTGACCAGAGGATCTGATGGATGGCATGTTGGGTAGTTCGGTCTTTTCGACTATTGACTTACAAGCAGCTTATTTGCAGTTGCCCTTGCGTGATGAGGATAAGGAGAAAACTGCAATAATTACCTCGGATGCTCAGTACCAATTTAATTTTGTAAATGTTGGTCTCAGCATTGCGAGTCAGAGCATGCAGCGGGTCATGTATTACCTTTTTACAGATCTATTAGATCAATTTGTGAAAGTTTTTTTTAAGATGATATAGGAGTACATTCTCGTGCAAATGAAGATGCCTTGGCGCAATTAGCTGTAATATTAAATAGGTTAGGCGATGCAGGTTTGCTGATTAATTTACCTAAATGTAAGTTTTTGAAGTTTGAGATGGCATATTTAGGTTACTGTATTTCTGCTCAGGGAATATCCCCAGATCTAGGGAATGTTCTTGCAGTAAAAGGTTGGATGGAACCAACAACTTCTAAGCAAGTTAATTTTTAGGAGCAGCTTCCTACTACAGGAGGTTTATACTGCAATTTAGTGAACGGTCTAGGCAAATGCGGAATTTGACCAAGGATGGATGTAAATGGATGTGGAGTGAGGTGACTCAACAGGAGTTCCTCGATTTGAGGAGGGCTCTGACAGAAGTACCAGTTGGCTTTCTTCAATCCTGAGCTAGAAACTGGATTGAAGACAGATGCAAGTTCATTTGCAGTAGCTGGTATTTTGGCTCAAGTATATGATAGTAAAGAACGAGTATTGGCGTATGCATCGCAGCTTTTGTCAAAACAGCAATCGAACTGGGCTGTGACACATAAAGAATGCTAAAAAAAGAATGCTATGCCTACTGTGATCACGTTCCCCAACAAGGCAACCATTCCTAGCGTCACCAAGCTCGAAAAGATACCCCCGATAAAGTACCCTGCATTCCAACCGGCAGTCAAAGAAAAAAAACCTGCACCTGATGATGTTAGGTACAAATTACCAACCCCCCCCCACAAATAACTAGAGTGAAAAAGCATCGAAATAACATCACTAGTATGGAGAATACTGTCAACCCAGAGAATAGTAGAGAGACCCCTAATATACAGAGGGAAATCGTACAATTAGCAACACCTAAAAATCTACAACCGTTACTGATGGCTACTAGAGATGGGAATAATAACACAGCGGTAGGAACACGTCCAAAAAAATTCCAAAAACATGTCGAATTAGAAGCGTATATCCCCTCTTCGAGCAACATGTCGTAGGACTCATTCTACGTGACACCTATTGGACACCATGAGCGACGTATGCGGTATGACCGAGCTGCGAAAAGGGGTGTCAGTTACACTAATAAATAATCAAAAGTTAATACTGTACTTTCAGCACTGGGGGGTTTCTTGTATTCAGTATGGGTGGAAATACTTTCGTTTACCTTATCATAGATTCCCTTTATAGTTTCAGGCATTTCAAATATCAAAAACCTTTTTCACCCACACATACTCCTTCCCAATACCGATTAGGACAGGACTGAAGAAGTTTCTTCTCTAGTTAAGGGTTCGGCAATTTTCAAAGATGGCGCCAATAATAGCGCCACCTACAAAAATTTGCGTTTTTGGACTTTAAAATTCTTTTCGAATGTAGCGCCTAAAAGAGCGCCAACTACCTTATTCACTTGCCCTGATTGAATTGCTCATTTAGTGTGGGCACTCATTATGTTGATAATATTGTTAGTTTTAAAGACTAACAAGGAGCCGTGGTTGGCCAAACATAAACTTTATTACTTGTCGAAGCATGGTCCCCGGCGCACATCTGGGTGGATTCACATCTGTGCAGCAAGTGAATTGCAAGATGGCGCGGGGGCCGAAAACAAATGTCAGCAGGCGACTTGTCAGCTGACTCCACATGTTCCGGGTGCACGTGGTCGGCCAAAAGGGAGGGGGAATTCAAAATGGGAGTAAAACAAATAATACGTAGGGCAACAAAAGTTGCCAACTTTCGTTGCAGTTGGCAACGAAAATAGTTAGATAGCAGAGCTTCCGGTGCGTTAATGGGACTTGTGCCCAAACCAAAATTTTCACAAGCTGAATCTTAGCACTTTTGGCTTGGGGTTTGGCACCACATGTTTACTAGGGTTAGACACATGCAAGCTGTTGTTCCTCTTCGAAACTTAAGGGACCACACTTTCATTTCTAAAGAAGCAACCAGCTAATACACCCTAACACAGCCTCTACTTCCCAGCAGGTGAGAGACCTGCCAGGCGACTGTTTACAACTAAGATTCAGCCTGCTAACCGAATCTGCTAAACAAAGATTTAACACAATGAACATGCACATGTGAACCATAAAAACACATTGGGGGAAGGTTTGCCTAACAATTAACTTACTGTTGTTCACTTACCCCTGTCTTCAGTGTTCCAAATCCTTGTTGTCCAGTTTCAGCAGTTTGCCCTTTTTGCTGAAAATGCACTCTTTATGGCGCCATGCAAAAATTCCAATTTTGCCCATAAAGAAATCCCCAAGACTTCCGAGTTGGCCTTCATGTTTATTGCCACAAACATAGGTAGGAAAGGCCAAGGATCCTTTGCTGAAGAATGGCTAACATATAGCCATGTATTTCGTTCACCAGAACAAAGTAAGCAAAATCCTGAATTAACAGGATACACAAAATGTGGAGACACACTCCACAGCACCCACTCTCCACAGCAGCCAGGAACGAAGTGAAGGACGTTTTGGCAAGATGGCCGACTCTCCAACCTTGCAAGACCATCCAAAACGATGGCCCCTATTGGCTAAGGGGATTCCTCCAATAGGCTTCCATGGCTGAGAAGCCATGGCGCCAAAGTGCCCTTTGTCATGGCTTCCCCCTCTATGTCATGCAGGGTGACTCAGTGACCTAAATAGGTTTGAGACAATGAACCTTGCCAGACTTGCACCTACAAGTCTTGGCGGGGGACAACCATAAAGTCCGCGCCTATGGTAAGCCTATGGGAAAATATTGTTTACATAAAACAAATATTTCCTAGCCACTGGATCATGGATTTATGGAAATTACTACACAAGTAATTCCCCACTAGAACCGGAGCCCTGACCCTGGTCACAGCTCCAAGATGTTACACTGTCTTGTAGAGCTAGCAAGGCCAGGGGCAAACCATCAAATTCACTAAAGGCAAGGTTCAGATGCATTTACATTAATATTGAACATATTAATGCACGCGCACCCAACACAAACATGACGCAGGGTTGAAGCCCAAGACTTTAGACAAAAATGCGTAACCGGAAATGGGGATTTAAAATCACCGAAACCGGAAGTGCCTATGTAGAATCCGTTCTACCGGGGCGATTTCGATGATCCAAAGTCTGGGGCGTAGATAATAAGTTTCCCTATTAACCTACGTGACGAAACATTAAAGTTCCCCAGGCTGTCCGGCACTCATGGCGCTTTCCGCAATTTGGAAAGGGTTTAAGTGCCGTTTCCATTACGCTACGTACAATTGCTTCCTGCAATGATTGTACCTGACCCAGATGGTTATCTGGAACTTTGTTTGGTCGAGTTATCACAACAAGTGCCCGAGTGGCACCTGTATGTGCCCACCCCCACACTGACAAACTAACCCAATTACACACTAACATGGGATGGGGGAGGGGAACGAAAGTTCTAACCGACCAGGCTGTAATGGACACGTTATACACTTCATGATAACCGAAGTGAGGTGCGTTCATGATTCATGATAACATAACACTTTGCAATCTTACTACACAAGTTGATTGCTTCAATGAGCACACGAAGATAGTTCAAACACGAGTGTCCCAATTGGATTTCCGCACATCCAAAGCTGCGTACGGCTGGAGCCCTGGAGTCCAGTCTTTACACCATTTCAACATGTTCAAATGAAGCTATAATAGAAGAAATAGTTTTGTTAGAATGCCTACTTTGTAAAGATCATTAGTTCCCATATTTCTGAAGCAGCAAAATAAGTGTTTATATTCTAAATTGGTAAATAGCGAAAAAATATTTGAAAAAATACATTCTATATTACGCGGAGAGATGGCGCCACTGTTTACGGGCATGCGGCTGTGGGCTCCAAAAAACCTTCATTTCATACTGAAAATTGAAAATAAAGCTCCGCCTCAATTTAACCTGAAATGATAATGAGCTAATCCCATCCCTTAATACAAATGTCTTCAATCCAACATCCCAATCATCAAGAGCTTTAAGCATACCAAGACAGAATATCGGTACCTAAAAAGCATGTGGGTGGAGACTTATCAGTGTGGCCATCTTTGGGGAGTTTTAAGACCGAAAATGGAAAAAATCAAATTAAAAAAGATAGAAAAAAGAATGGTGCCTGAAATAAAGCTTGTCACCTCCTCAATAACCCGCCAAATTCAAATGTGAACGAATATTCCATGATACTATACATGCTATGATGCATGTTGCATGTGGTATATTAAATGAATTCAATCACAAGCAGTATTGAAACTACATAGAGCACAGAGTGAACTGCTTCATCTGGTGCATCTTTATTTCAAAGAAATAACAAGTAAATTAAATCAAATGTGCACTCAAGTGCACACACATTGTACAAACCACAACTAAGAAAAAGACAAGGCTGCCATAAGTACAGACATATTGGCAATATTCTGAAAAGGAGCACTTAATATCAATTGAGACATAAGAAAAACATAAAAGCAGAAACATGGTGGGGCGCATTTTGTGTGGCACAAGCCTAAAACAAATAACATCAGACGCAGTCGTAGAACTGTGGGCACATGTTAAACAACTAAATGCGCTACAATTTAGTACGCAAGTGGCATTGCCGCTCACCTATTGCACATAGGTGAATTAGAAAAAAGGCAAACTAACATTTAAGCTGAGGTTAACCCTAACCTAATAAGCGCTCATTGCCATTTTATGAGCCTAGATTCAAAATTACAACAAATAGAAAACCTACAGTAGTGCATAACCAAATGGGAAAATTTTTACCTTAAAAATTGCTTGAAACAACTACATGATAATACAGTATAACATCAATTCATCATCACGCTCAGTGGAAAACACTGTGGCTGTATCCATCTTTGAAAAAAGAGTAGATGGCGCTACATCAACAAGCAGGTGTGAGAAACGAAATTTGAATTTTGACTGAAAATCCCGCCTGTTTTGGTAGGTGGCGCTCTGGCGCCAAAACGGATAAGATTTAAATATTGGAACTATTTTAAATACATTGCCCAACCTCGAACCAGCCAAAAAACAACGATAATGTTTCTATTGTACCATGTAATTACAACTTTTTGGCCGCCAGTTCATAACGCATTCTCCGAGCTTTTACATAATTGAGCTATGTTAAATACATTGCCCAACATTGAACCTGCCAAAAACAACGATAATGTTACTATTGTGTTATGTAATTTACAACTTTTTTGGCCGCCCGTACTAACGCATTCTGGGAGTCCTGGGACAGATTATTCGAAGAAGGGACATGTTGGTGGAATTCCAACAATACAAAGAAGTGGCTGCTTTCTGCTTCACTGCTATCTTCTGTTGATACTTGAACATCTCGAAATAATCCAGGAAAACTTCGATGTTCAGTTCAGCAAGTATTTCTGCAAAACTGGCTGATAATAGCGACCTGCTATTCTGCACTCGAATTTGATAGCTGCTGCTGTTGCATTTTCGACCTCATAAGTTGGCTCCGAAAATCTGCATAAATCTCTGTGCTAACTGCCAATCCGAATTGGCTTACTCTTAAATTCTGTTAAACTTTCATGGAAATACTCATTACCAGACTTAGTTTTATTTTAAATCCAAAAGAAACATTTATTTCCAGTAAACAAAACTGAGGCTCTAAGCCTCTTAAACACAAAGGAAATTCCCAAGAAAAAGGACGAGCATCCTTTTCTATTTGGGTCCAGCAGTCGAGTCAACGATGTTTGTGGCTTGATCTGTGAGCAAGGGCTCTATCAAGACGTCATCAGTAGAGGTGCAAAAGTTGGTAGGCGCCTCCCCCATCTTTCCAGATTCCACCAGGCAAGGGCGCACGTTGTCCTCCATTGGTTGAATTTAGGTCAGTGCGTCCACAGGCACTAAAAGGCCAGTAGGTCTGGTGGAGGTAAGCAGTTCATCTGTTGTACAATTCCCCCACTGGATGGCGCTGTAACTTGGCTGAAAAAGACAAGTCAAACAGCACGCAAATACACTGCAAATAAACACATAAACACGCAAAGTAAATGCATACAAAATACTGCAATACAACATGATCAATATTATCGCATTATTATATCTGAAAATGCACCTGTACCATAGCCAAAACACTGAAAACAGATGCTCATACATTAGAGTATGGAGCACCATCAGGTACATAATTCAACTGATAAGAAATTCATACTTAATAGAAAGATCATGTTAAATATCAGGGGGGTGCATACACATGTATATAATAAAGGGTTATTATCTCAGTTTAATTACTTTTGAGTAACAACTGTATGCCATCAGTTCTCAGGCTCGTACAGTGCATGACTTTGCTCCACTCCATACCATACTGATGGAAGATCGTACATTTCAGTGTTCCCATTCAACATCAAACAGTTTAGGGAAAATTAGCAATATTAACATACTGCTAAAAATTTAAAATTACCCTACATGCGTATGCGCACTGATAAAATGTAATATTGTGTGTTACAAGCATGGTGTAAACGCTCGATGCACCAACTGTGTTAGAAATGGGATGTTTAGGGGTTTAGAAGAGGTCGGGGGGCTTCCAAATTTCTTGTCAACATTTATGACGTCGACAGACAGACTTCCATCTCTGTCTCGTGTTCGAAAAAAGGTGCTGTTTCGTTTCATCCCTTTTTGAATCCCCCCTCCCTTTTGGCTGACCACGTGCACCCGGAACATGTGGAGTCAGCTGACAAGTCGTCAGCTGACGTATGTTTTGCTGTCCCAGCGCCATCTTGCTTTTCCTCACTTGCTGTCAAGATGTCATCCATGTCAGATGTGCGCCAGGGACCTACTCATGAAAATAAAGTTAAGTTATGGCCAGCCACGGCTCCTTATTGTTAGGAAACTAACAAATGGCAGCAGAGCGTGGTTGGCCACGCTCTGACAAGGTTCCCCGGCTGCAGACACAAGCCGAGGCCGACGACTCCACCGCCGCCTGCCACGCGGCCGCACCTGCCGCCGCTGTCCACGCGGCAAACGACAGTCGCCGCCAGCCACGCGGCCAACCCCGTCGCCCGTCAACTTTTGGGCGACCCCGCCGCATACCACGCGGCCGCCAAACACTGACGCCGACAGCCAGGTGGCCACAAACGCCACCAGCCACGCGGCTGCTCTCGACGCCGCCTGTGTGCGGCTATAAACAAAAGTGAGTCTGGCGTAATAATGTAAATAGGAGGCTGTCGCCCGCCTCTTGGGTTCCCCATCCCCAACCTCTATGGCAACAAGTGGCCCCCCGAACCCGAACCCGGGTGTCCCATTCACGGCTGTCCGATGGCCGTCAGCGTAACGGCCAACTGGCTGTGAACCTGCCGCCCACCACGCGGCTGGAAATAGCAGCCCGTGCGCGGCCCCGTTTTTTGCATGACATCATTACTGGAAGTGTCATCATTATCTGGAAGTCTGTCATCTTGACCTTTTTGCAGTTGTTTGTGACTTCACATTTTACTCGTGATGCCAGCACACTAAGTACCGCCATCTTGTATTACTTGTGCGACTTACAGCAGCTAGTGACATATGCTATTTTGGACTATTGAATTTGGCGGTTGATTTAATTTTTTTTGATAATTACTTGAAAAATTTTCAGATATAGTGGGAATGGAACCCAGCACCAGTAGGTTGGAAACCGAGAGTCTTACCACTCTGCCACCATCCCAACATATTTTAGTTTTACTGCTAACAATCATCTAGATGCACTTTTTGACCCATTGGGACCCCGTATCCCCTACAAGGGAGTCCCGTTACACTTTCGGACCAAACACTAATAACTTTTATTTGCACCACACTATCCCACATCGATGCCCATACTTGATATATTTTTAAATTTAGAAATTTAAAATTTTTTTAAAAACCGCAAATTTTATTTTGAATTTTTTTGCTTTTTTTTTTGCTTTTCTTTTCACCAATGGTTTTGTTTGACCCCCATGAGCTTATATCCAAGCAGCCGCAGTTTTTGGATTTTCCTTTCTCGAGAAAACGGGAAGTGTTACAAATTTTAAATTTTAGATTTTAAAAATTTACCTAAATAGACTTTTTTGCTAACCATACCGTCCCCTATCGATCCCCCTACTTAATTTTTAATTTTGTGGATTTCGCAAAAAAAAATTTCTTTTACAATCGTTTTTTTTTTTT